>JAKTQZ010000043.1:0-128828 GCA_030579435.1 Ogataea nitratoaversa
AAAAAAAAAAAGGAGCAAAGATTTTTTTTTTTCAAAAAGCCCCCCCCCCCCCCCCCCCCCCCCTTCTTCTTTAGACAGTCTCCTTATTTGCATATACAAATTCTATAATAAACCAAACAAAACAAAAACATTAAAACAAGTAGTAGTAGAGACCTTGACGGGTTTACTTAGGAATGAGAAAACTACCGACCCACCACTAGTATATATAAATAAATAACGAGTTAGTTGCAGGAAACATTAGATTTATAATTTTGTTTCCAAAGAACCATCATAACTCAACGGAACACCCCCTGTTCCAACAATTTTATCGACAGAAGCTTTATCAATTCCTTTGATTATAATATGGATATGAGGGATGGATTTGACACTCTGTAAAGCTGCCCAGTTTTTGAACCAGGTTAAGTTTTCCCTAGGGATCCCTAGCCATTCAACAAAAGTTTTTCGAATGTATAACTCTATAAGTTGCTTATATTTTGGGGAAATATCACCTACTGGAGAATTAGGATCGGGTGGCAATGGGAATTTAACCCATATACACAAATGAACCGAATCGTCCTCTATAAAGTAAGGGAAGGTGTTTCTAATTATAGTGATGTCATTCGTATTAGCAAATGGTCGTTCATCAATATACTTCACTTTGTAATTCAATAATTGGTTTGAAGGAGTTGTCAATGGAGTATACGAAGGAACCCAATGAAGTTCGTGAACTAACAAATAAGTAACTGGATCTACTCCCTGAGATGCCAGCAGGCGTTTATGTTCTTGATATTCGTTCAAACATTCACGAGAACGAGCAAGAGATTGAATCTGGTTTGATTCAATGAGCTTTTTCACATGATCAAATGCCATAGGCTCTGAAGTTATTGACATGATGTGGGGGTGGTTGATTGTATGTATGTATGTAAGTAAGTTAGTAGTCAAATGAATGGGATTGATCAATCGATCGATCGATAGATAAGTTGTATGTTCAAATGATAGATATATAAAATAGCACTAAAAAGGAAAATGAAATTAGGTAGAGAGATATAATATATCGATCTATTTATTCTACTTAATATAACCTTATACAAAGCATACAAGAAGAAACGTATAGATTAGATATAGAGATCTTACAAATATTTAAAAAAACAACTTACAAATGAAACGATGGCAAGATGCAGCCGCATATTCGGAATAAAATTATTCCTATTACCTAATACAAAAAGCCTTTCAGCCCCTCTCCCACTAATTCCATAATTCCAGAACATTCCGGGCGCTGCTCAGATTTTTTTTAATGGAGAAGAAAGAGATGGCGCCACCTTAATTAAAACTAATTCCGGGGGAAGAAATGGTGGGATGTTAAGTGGAAAGTTAGTGTTTTTGTAAAATGTTTTCTTGTTTAAAAATCACAATATAAATAGCTTCTGATTAGTCCCCCCTTAATCGTCTTGTTGATTAGAAGTTACATTCAACAGTATAGTTATTATATATATCAATCACATCAATTATTATTATATTTAAATTGTGTATATACTCATTCTATATCACTTAACTAAATTATTATTATTTCAAATAAAAATCCCAAATTACAACACTCAAAAATGGATTCAGCAATTGAACAACTTTTAGCTGAATTAATCAGTCCACAAACACCAACAGGACCACCACCAAGACCTTACCAAGCTCGTGGATATGGTGGATACGGTTCAAGACCAACACATCCGCCACATCCACATCCACATCAACATCCTCCTCCACCATTCGGTTTTGATCCTTATGGTTATGGTCGTCCACCTAGAAGGCAACACTCTGGGTTCCCTCCATTTGGTGGACATCCATTTAGTCCATATGTAGACAACATCAATTATGATCCAAGATTTGGTAGAGCATTTTACCCTGTTGATGATTACGATGATGATGGTTATTATCGTGGTGGCTATAATGTTAACCGTCCAGAGGTCCAACAACAACAACAACAACAACAACAACAACAACAGCCTGAAGATGATGATGACGAAAACGGGGTTGAGACAGGTACTGGATCCCTTCCTGATGGTCAATATAGAACCCTTGGTGATTTGTTGTCTCCTTACTTCACAAGAGGATTAGCAAATCAACAACCTAAGAAATACATTGATGAAAGAAAGGAAGCTGATTATCAAGACATCGATTCTACCAAATCGGAAGCAGAAAAACCATCAGCATCATCATCATCAGATGAACAACATCCCAAACCTACTGATTTTGATAAGTCATCCTCAGTTTATAGAGGTTATGACGATTTAGACGAAAATGCTCAAGATGAGTCTAAAATGTTAAGAGAATTATTCCAACATGCATTACAAAAAAAGGCTTCTGAGATCAATTCAAACTCAGGTGTGATTCCACAAGTTGCTCCTACATCCGTTAATTACCTTCCTCCAGTTCAAAGACAACAACAACAACAACAGCCTGTCCCATCTACTTCTGCACCACTAGCATCTAAGAGATCATCAACTGTTCAATCATTAAAACATTCTAATCCACCAGGTTCAGCATTGAAAATTGATCCATTACAAGTGTCTGCCCCTCAAACTAAGACAACATTACCATTTTCACCACCTTTAAATGTTTATGATTTCACTAAAAATTATATCATTGCTGTTTCATTACCTGGTATCGATAAAGAATTTGTTGATATCGATTTTCATCCTTCTTCAACCGAAGTTATTATTAAAGGAAATGTTCCAAATAAGTATTTAAGTGATGATTCAGACATTGATAATTCTATATTCTTGAAAGTTTCAGAACAAAGATTTGGTGAATTTGAACGTGTTGTTAAATTACCTTCATATCCCCAAGTTGAAGAAGATCAAATCACAGCTAAATTTAGTAATGGTTTATTAGAGATAAAGATCCCAAAGATCTTAAAGACTGAAGATAATGATAAGAAAACTCCAAAGAGAATTACCCTGGAAGAAGTTCCTGATGAAGAATTACTAAAAGAAAGTCAAGAAAACTAAAATTAAAGAAGACTAACAACTGAATTTAATCATAATTTTAATACATGTAAAATACATGCATTTTATATAATATATCATATAAATACTAAATACCATACATTATGTGTAATAATAAAAAATTGTTTTGTTTTATTTAAAAGATCTCATCAATCATATATATACATCCCTATTGTCAAGACTTGTTACATGAGTAATAATAAATATTAATGGGTAAATTTTATTATTCGTGGAATTTCGATGATTTGGTGTATATTAGGCAGCGCATATCTTCTGCAACAAATACTCTGTCGTGGCTCGATTTTCTTCAATATATATTATATATTATATATGGTGATCTCTTTGCAAATTTTGATCAATTACAAGTAAAGAATAAAATAACCAAAAATACACATTGGAGATGTATTTCAAAAATCTCTTAAACTAGAAGAAACCATGGAATGAAGAAGGAAATATACATTTTAAACTTAGATTTTTAATTTGGTTAATTTTGAATCTATAACAATTGTTACTTCAATACCACTCCTATTTGCAGGATTGTGACAAATTTTTTTAAATTAACCTATTATCCTAAGTAAAGTACAAATTGATATTTCAGTAGATTGACCCAATTGCGTTTCTGATTATTAACAAAGTCAGGTGGTTTTAGACTAACCTTAATGATATTTAAATAATTTCAAGTATGCAATTACCTAATATAATTATACCCCTGATTTTTTTTTTTTTTCAAATTTCAAATTTCAAAATTTTTTTTTTTTTAAAAAAAGAGAAAGAAAACCATCTGACTTTTTGAATACTTAAATAAAAATTGATTAGTTTCTGTTATTTTACTAACTTAACATTTTTGTATTGATTGATAGCTAATAAAAAGAATAATATATACTTACAATCATTATCACCATGGCACCAAAAAGACCTCTAGGATTAGGTAAAGCTTCGAAGGCAAAAAAAGCTAAAACAGAACAAGAAGCAATCAAAGAAACTAAAGTGGATTCAAAACAGCAACAACAACAACGACAACAACAACAAGAAGAAGAACAAGTTACAAATGAATTAACAGTGGAATTGAAAGAAGAAGTCAATCCTGATGATCCATTAGCTCAACTAATCGGTCTTTGGAAAACTTGGATCAAATCTGATCAAGATAATGAATTAATTTTGAATGGTATTGTTCATGAATGTGATAGAATATTGAGAAATTCTAAAGAGAACGGTGGAATTGAGGATAATCAATTGACTGCCGAATTTTATTCAATTTATGGACAATCATTAGCAGACTTGGCTCAGTTCAATGTTGAAGAGGATGATGAAAATGATAAGACAAAACATAATTCAAGTGAAGAGCCAGAAGAGATTAAAGATTATTTTGATAATGCATTAGAGAGAATAGATAATGGACTTGATAAATTTCCTAATGATCCCATCTTACTATTTGCTAAATCTAAGATTATATTATCTAGAATTCCATTAGAATACATATCTAAAATGGATATAGATTCCACCACTAAAGATTTCCCAAATATTCGTAAATTATTTGATGAATCAATTGAATTATTTAATACTGCTGTATCAACAAGTGAATCCACTAAACAATACAGTATATTCAATGATGATAATGAAACAGTTTTAAGTATATTGGATTCATTGGATGATTTATTAGACATTGTTGATAATTTTGGAAAACAACATTCAGAAGGATTAGACAGTGATAAAGAATCAGATGAAGAATCGGATGAAGATGACGTTGATATAATTGAAGAAGTTGAATTATCAAAAAAACATCCATTATACAAGATTCAAACTAGTGATAAATATAATGAATTTTGGAGAGAAGCCATTTTAAAACATCTGGAATTATTGGATAAGAATGAGAAACCAATTCCATCATTAAGAAACAAGATTTTAAAAAAGATAGGACAATCATATTTATTGGAAGCTGAAGAACCAATCTCCATATTCACAACTTTGGAGTATGATTCTGATAGTGAAGATGAAGATGAAGATGGTGAAGGTGAAGGTGAAATCAATGGATTAACTTCGAAAGAGGCTCAAAAGATTGCACAAACATTAGTTAAGAAAGCATTAACTTATCTATCTCAAACATGGATTGATGAAGATCCTCAAAGTTGGGTTGATATAGCAGAAGCCGAAATATCATTAGGTAATTTATATGAAGTTGGTAGTGAAGAACAAGAGAAATTATATAAGGAAGCTGAAAAGAAGTTGAAAAAGGCCAACAATGCAACTCATGGGAAATATGAAGATATTTTGAATAATCTTTTGAAGGAAGAATGATTTAATTATGGATAACAAATAGTATGTATTTTAATTAACTGATTAAAAATGGGGAAATTCCAAAAGATTAAATAGAAATTTGTGTTTTTTTTTTTTGAACAATAAAAAAAGACTGTTAAAATTGATCAAGTTATAAATATTACAAAATTTAAATGTATTTATCTGTAACTTGGTATAAACAAACAAAAGGTAGACACACTGTACGTTTAATTGGTAAGAAGAAAGAAAGAAAGAAATCAAAAAAAGGGTCAAAACCTGCTACACTGTTTCATGATTAAAAGTAAGTTATATGGGGATCGGATCGGTTAAATAAAAGTAGAGTATAACGAGTTTTATATATATTTAGATGTTATAAAATATCAAATCAACTTAATAATAGTATATACTATATATATTAAAGTATAGCATTATCAAATGTTTATAGAAGATGAATGATCAATTTTATCTTATATATATGGTTCAAAGACATCGACATTACTCACAATATATATGTGCATATCTATATCTATAGTATCTTTATACATATACCAATTGATCCATAAATTGATCATTAATAACATTGTTCTATTATATATAATATATATTATATACTTATCGAACAGAATTAATCATGAAAAGATCGATGCATCTTTTTTGCAGGTACAAAATCGGCTTGTCACGCATTACGAAGGCCTATTTCCAAATGCGGATAAAAGTAAACACAATAATGTAAACAAACAACAAACGCGGCGCGCGAACGGCGAATTTCACTTAAAAAAAAGAAAATTCGATTAGATTCGATAATTAAATTATCATTATTATTATTATTGAAACATACTATGTTATAATTATGTTTGAATTCATTAACAATAAATTACAGAGTATTAAGGTATATACTTAAAAGGGTGAGATATTAGATAGATGTATGAGGTATATATTGAAGAAACAGAGTGATAAGTTGGAAAATCTTCTAGTTAAACAAATTGACTTGTTGATTGAAGTTAATTGATAGATGATCAATTGCTTTAACTAACTAACTATCAAAGCAATGAATTAATCAAATGCATATATATATTGATTGATTGATTGATTAATTGATTGATTGATCAATTGACTATCAACATAAAATCTATCTTCCATGTATTCTTTGGAAGAAAGAATTGTGGGGCGGACGAAGGCTTTAATCTTCTTTGCATTTGAAACGATGTTTCTTTAAATTATTTGTACGTACTTGATGTTGGAAATTAAAGTGTGATATGTAATTACTAATTAAAGTAAGTCAACAATGAATTAAACTTAAACTTAAACTATAATATATTCTGTTTACAATAGACTGAAACAGGAAACTAGGAAATTCCACCCAAAACCCAGAAAACAAAACAAACAAAAAAAAAAACGCCGTTCTTTTTAATGCATCAAATAAGGGACATTGTACAAGATCTGTAAACGATCTATTGATTATTGCATGTATACTATTGTTTTACTAGTTTATTGATTCATTTATGGTGGTTATATATATATAATTGCATATATATACATTGTTTTTGTTTTTGTTTATTTTGTTTGTTTATTCGGGGATGTTGCTTGCTACAAAGTTCAAACTAGTATTAATAATTAGCTTCATATTTTACTTTTATATATCCCTGGGCGCACTCCCCCACCTCCATCTTGATTTATATATACTTCTATCCTAATATATATTATATATAATCTATCCAAATCAGCTTTTAATAACCACCGTAGGTACCAACAACAACAACAACATTATCCAAACAAAGTACAATTTATATATATCCCAAAGGGGTTGTCGTCGTGGTCGTCGTCTTCTTCATCTTTTCCTGTTCTACACAAAAACACTGAACACACAATCTGCACATAAAAATTTAATTTGTCTCACATTCGTTTCAGAATTTTTAAGTTCAAAAAACTCAATTAAAACGTTTGTTTTATATATATAATTAGTTTGATATTTAACTTATTATTACTCATCATAATATCATTCATTTACTTTGTTTTCTTAATTGTACATGTCTGATTAATCAGTTTAATATTAAGAATATCAAATACCCCGTCTTTCATCATCGATAAACAAGGCATAGTTAATCACTCTCATTTTTTTGTTTGTTTGTTGGTTTGTCTCTTTACCCCCTTTAGATCATCATCATCATCATCATCATCATCATATTACATTCGCTTAACTACTATATTTGACTATTCCATTCTTTTTTTTTTTTTGTTTTATTCATTCACCTTCACCCATAGACGTATAAATCATCATTCTTTCAAATTTGCATATCCTTTATCAATGAATAACATCGAAATGGAGATTGATTCTCCAAGTTATAACCAATCGTCTAATACATTCTCAACTGGTCCCGAATTGATGGATTCCCCTTTGTTTAATGTCTCATCAAAACAAAAAAATCATTCTTCATTAAATCGTTCATTTAGACCCTCTATCAATCATCATCGATCCAATTCTTTGAAAAGACCTTTAACTTTAAGTCCTAAAGTGGATTCTCCAACTTGTTCTGTTTTAGCTGCTGATTTTTCATCTAATTTCCATGTTAATAATAATGATTTCAAAATTAATAACCCTAAAAAAATCTTATTACACAGTATGATTAATAATGATAATGATAATGATAAAGAGAATAATAATAATAATGATAAAGAAAATATCCCAAATTTAGCAGAGAAATCATTTAAAAACTTATTTTCTTCAGATATTGATTTCAATTTCTCAAATTCTAATCATAATAATGGTGGTGGTAAAAAATCATTATTTAGTAGGAAACATTTGAGAAAAACATCTTCAAGTAATACATTCAGATCTTCCTCCACCTCCTCCTCCTCATCATCATCAACAACAGCAGCAGCAGCAGCCACATCTTCATCTATCAATAATCATACAAAATCAATTTCATCATCTGTAACAACAACTAATAAATCATTGAGCAAATCTTCATCTTCTTCCCCTTTGGCATTAAACGCCGTTGTTAAAGCATCATCCATTTTCCATTCAAGGTCTAAATCATCAATCATTTCAACGAATAATATCATCCCAATCAATCCTATCTCACCTCCATCTTTCAAAAATTTCCAAATGGATCTTAATAATTCAAAATCTCTTCAAAGTACACCAACTTCTCATCATCACACATCTCAATTTCAGTTTAATACAATGACTCTGGATGCGCTTTCCGTGCCAACTCCTACAACTGATAGATCCATAAAAATAAATTTAACTCAAAAAGAAAATAACAATGATGATTTATTACCCAACAGTATATCTCCTGAAACACAATCTTTGATCAATCGAAATAAATTCAAAAAAAGTTTTTCATTAATGAATATACAACATTCTAGTTTTGAATATATTTCTTCATCTTCATCATCTACAAGTGAAAATGAAGAAAACGAAGAAGATGAAGCTGATGAAATCGTCAATAGAAATCTTCATGATGCTGATGGTATTGATTTGGATCATGAAAGACTTTTATCCGAAACTCATATTAAATCCGATGACGAAGCTGATGAAAGTTCTGAAAGTTTCAATAACGAAGGATCCCCATTACAACAACGAATTCAAGGTCGCTCTAAGATTGAACTAAATACTAATTTCAGATCAAAATTACAAAGAGCTACATCAATGATTCAATCTCATACTGAATTAAAGAATAATAATAATAATTCAAGTTCAAATAAATCTGATCCAAATTTATTGTTTGGAAGAAATTCAAATCATGTTATGAAACCACAACTTTTCAAATTATCTACATCCAACATCTTAACAACTAATTCTTCATCAGCTGAATCATTATCAGCAGGTACATCTCAATTGACTAATAATATTAGTGGATTGACTTTTGATTCTCAATTTGATGATCAATTCACTTCAAACAATTCGATTCTTGATAAGAGTCCAATAAAAACATTTAGTGTGGATGATTGTACCATCCCACGTATTGATGTTCATCAATTTCATGAATTATTGGTCAATTTTGATAATCCTGAAGAAAATAAATATTTCGAGTATTTTAATGAATTAATGATAATTGATTGTAGATTTGAATATGAATTTAAAGGAGGTCATATCAATTCATCTTTAAATGTTTCTTCAAAACAGGAATTAGAATCTTTATTTTTCAATGAATCAATAATCAAAAAAAATCCATCAATCTTCACATCAACTAATAAAAAATTAATTATATTTCATTGTGAGTTTTCTTCTCATCGTGGTCCATTAATGGCAAATAATTTAAGAACTTGGGATAGATTTGTCAATAAAGATTATTATCCTAATTTATATTATCCAGATATAGTTATCTTACAAGGTGGATATAAGAAATTTTATGAAATTTATAATGGTTTCAATTGTTATCCTTTGAATTATATAGAAATGGATCATCCAGAATTCAAAGAAGAATGTGAAGTTCAATTGAATAAATTAAGAACTGATTCTAAAATGAGCTTGAGTAGAAAGAATTCATTCTCTGGTAATGGGGGAAGTTTTACTTCAAATTCAACACTTTCATTAACATCAACATCAGCATCAACATCAGCATCAGCATCAGCATCAGCATTTTCTTCTTCTACTTCTTCATTTGCATCCTCGTTCTCTACATCATCTTCATTATCATTCCGCTCCTTATCAACAATTCCAGTCCCCTCATCATTTTCTTCCAATAATAACTTGAAAAAGCTTTCGTCATCATCGGTATTGAACTTTAGTGCATCAACTAAATCAACTTTGTTAAATAGAGCATCTACCACGGCTAATTCAAATTCCACATTTTCAATAGATTTAAACGATAAAGATATTATTAATGGTGGATTATATGATTCTGGAGAATTAGGTGGATTTGGAAATAGTAAAGTAAATTTAGATAATTTATGTGATGATTCACCTATTTTCACAAGAACTTTGGATTTACAAACCAATGAGAAACCAAAACGTCATATAAGAAGCTTATCATCAACTTCAACTATAAATGATGATCGTCATTCAATTAATGAAACAAGCCCGTTACAAAAAACATCAAAGTCTAATCAATTCAGTTTCTCTTTACCAATGGAGAAAAAAGGCCACACTCCTCATTCAATTTTCTCAACCTCCAATCATAAACTAGGATCACCTAAACAAGATACTTCCCCAACCTCAACATCGTCATCACATTTATTCAAATTGCCTTCGTTACCAACAAGGAAATCTCTTCATTTCAGATCTAAAACAATAAGTTCATTCAATAGTACTCCCTTAGGATATCATTCATCAAATAGATCAACGAAATCGAATTCACAGAAATTGACGCTATCTTCATCTTGTACACCACCACATCATGGTACAACAACTGTTGGAACTGGACAATCGTATGACGTTCAGAGTAAGTTTAATAGACAATTTGAAAAACATGTTGATACTCCAATAAGTAAGAAATAAAACGATTAGTTGAACATAGTTTTTGTACGTGATTTTTTTATGAGTTGAATCAAAGTATATAATCATTTTGTTAGCTTCGAATCCAAAATTATCATATTATCATTCTATCAAAAGTATTAAACAGAATTGAATAATATTCAACTCATAGTAGTTTCGTAAATCTGTGAATAACACTTCAACATTTCATTAATTATATATATAAATATTATAAATATACAGGCACACAAATACACACACACATTAAAACGGTTCAGTTTGATCCCATGTAGACCTCAACTTACTCTCTCTACACTCTCTTCCACCCTCCGGCACCCAACCTAGTCTATTCAATGGCCATATAATATAAACAGCTTTCGCCACAATCAACCCAGTTGAAATAGGTCCATAAGTATTAGAATCAATTGAATGAACATTATCGCCCTCCACCCAAACATGATTAACGGGAATTAGTACACGATTCCTTGTATCTGGATACCTAGGCACAACTAGTTCTCCTTGTTTCGCCTTGATCCGCTTAGTATAAATTTTTTCAGGATTTATTGGGGATCGTAAGAATACAACATCGTTTATATTTAGCTGATTTGAATCTTTAACATTGAATTTCCATAAGATGACATGATCAAATGAACTGGAACTTGGATCCGGGTTGAAAGTTGGTTTCATTGAAAGTCCTTCAATTTTGCCTATGTAAATGACATGCTCGTTGATGGCATATAAGACTGGGAGCCAAGATAAGTAAAATAATGATGTCTTGAAAGTGTATTTAAGGACTTCTTTGTTGTACCGTTTATTAATGGCCGAGAAAATTCGTGAATTGAACATGACGCTGTCAAAACAATTGCAACTGTTGAATTACACGATCAACTAACAGAACAGCATCAAGACAGCCCGAGTAACTTGTACAAACGACCAAAGATCATTAGTCGATTCCATTTACCTTCTTCCTTGTTAAACTCTTAAACTATCTTTAAAAAGTTCAAACAAAAAATGTTTAGATTTCCCCATGCACACATCATTGCACCACAACTTTTCAAGCCTCATCATCTTCATCTCCATTACTAATCTTTCTGGAATCACTCCATGGTGAATAAATTTATAATGATCTTATATCAAATTAACTCTTTAAATTAGTTAGTCATCTACGTTATCAAGAGTTTGTTTATAAATTTACATCTTAATCATAATTATAATAGCAATGCCATCTTTAACAAACGACGAATTTGAAGTAAGTTAATCAATCAATCAATTAAGTATGAAAAATATATCTCTATCTTATTTCCGAATCTTTCAATTTACTAACATAATTTCATATCTCCTCTTTCAAAAGACCGTTTATGCTGTTCCATTACACTGTCAATCATGTGTTGATTCAGTCAAGCAAGCTTTATCCACGTTACCAGGTATTTCTAAATTAGATATTGATTTGAAAACTCAAAAAGTCACAGTTACCGGTTCAACTGCACCATCTAAGATCATCAATTCTATTCAAGAAACTGGTAAAGATGCCATTATTCGTGGAACTGGTAAAGCGAATTCAGCAGCAGTTTGTATACTAGAATCATTTGATGTGAATGATAAAGAATTACCGGTTAAAGGACTGGCTAGAATTGTGTCAATCAATCCTGATGAAATTTTGGTTGATTTAACGATGTCTGGTGTTAAAAAAGGTACTTACTATCCAACTTTCAGATCAGGTGGTAATATTTGGGAGGGTGCATTGAGTACTGGAAGTCCAATATATCAATTCCCATCAGTTGAAGCTAAAGAGAAAGATGAATTTAGTGATTTATATAAGGTTCAAGATTTCGTTAAGATTCCTTTCAAAATTACAGATTTAATAGGTAGATCATTAGTCATCTCAACAGAAAAAGATAAAGTGTTTAGTGAATCATTAGCTGGTGTTATCGCTAGAAGTGCTGGTGCTTGGGAAAACGATAAATATGTCTGCTCATGTACAGGGAAAACTATTTGGCAAGAAAGAACCGATGCTGTTCAAAAGGGTATTAATTGATTTAGTATCTGATGATATATATAATATATATTATATATATATATTCACGTTATACGATTTAAGATTTATAATAAGCGAATTGCAAGGTATGGAAATGTAAACAATGTAAACAATGTCATAAAAGGTGGTATATTATATATATGAAAAAACAATCACAAACACGTTGAACAAAACGATACAGTAGAACAACACTTGAGAATCTGTAGCACAAATTTACTCTACTTCACCACCTTTGACAACTTTCTTAGAACCTTTTGGAACCCCTTTGTTAGTAGACTTCTTATCCTTTGCAGCACCAGCTTGTAATAATTCATCAAGACTGGCATCATACTCATCATCTAATGGTGTAGAAGAAGAACTACCTTTCTTAACAACTTGTTCTTTCTTTGATGGTTTATTATTATTCTTCTTGATTGATTTTCTTGTAGGTGCTTCCACTTCTTTTTCCTCCACTTCAATTTCTTCCAATTCTGAATCTTCTTCTGTTATATCATCAACCACTGTGGAATCGATTTTCTTAGTATTATATTTACCTATTTCACTAACTGCATTATTTCCCGTTTTTGTATATTGATCAGGAAATTCAACTTCATAATCAGTTTCTCTTTCTTGTTCTGGAATTAATTGTATTATCATACATGCAATAACTACAAAAAACAATATATATGCTATTAATTTCCTTTGGGGTGTTGTGAAATAGGTTCTAGCTACTCTTTCCATACCATTTTTATTATGCTTTGGTTTTAGGGCGTATGGTCTTGGTAAATCGTATCGTTTTGTTCCAAATCCCTGCATTGTTGTGTAATGAAAAAATATATTTGTTGAATTTTATAATGGATTTGAAAGGATTATGAAGGGAAGTTGTTAATCAATTGATAAGAACTGTTTAATGGTTAATGGATTAAAATAACGTATAATCACAATCAAACCTAAACACCTGTAAAAATGAAACTCCTTTTTGTTGTGCGGGTTTTCCATGTTTCTTAGCTAATTTCTGGTTCTCAGAAAACTGAAGTTTTTTTTTTTTCTTCTTTTTCAAATTGGTTCTCTATTTGTTTGTATTTTTCTTCCTTCCTTCTGTTTGTTTTCACTGTGAATTTAACGAGTCTATGAAGACGATGTATCGTATGGTACATCCTTTCATATTATCGTTATCCATCTCGTTGACAACTTTTTGTTTTGCTTTGGAACAGGTAGTGTGATACCACCTTGACTGATATACCCATCTGGAAAGGTTTCTAGATCTTGTTTCAAAGCAGAATCAAATCAATCAAGTCTTATCTTTCTTTCTTTTTCTTTTCTATTGAAACACTAAATGATGAACATTTTTAATTGGGAATCTCTCTGACGATCTCGTAAATCATACAATCATGGAGAAACTAAATGATTATTATTCTGATTGCTGTTTCTTAGAATAGGAAAGTTAAGTGATTAATTGTTCAGGGGTCGGTCATTGTTTTACGTGGTTATAAGTACTTGCAATAACATCCATATATGTAATGGTATACTATATAGCATATAGTTTATATCAAAGACTTTAAATTGTAAATTATTAAACAGGAGATATATTGTATTATACACGTTTACTTGGAGTGTTTTTTTTGTATTTCGTCTTTCCTGAACCATAAGAGACAGAGAAATAATTATTTATATCTGTGAGTCTTTATGATCAAAAAAAAAAAAAAAATGGGTCTTTTCCAATCACGTTTTCATGAAATAAACTTTTGTCGATGTTGTGACACAATACTTATAAAACATGTAAAAAAACACAGAAGATTCAATTCATAAAGACTATTTATGTATAGGTAGGTGTGTATAAAACAAATGGTGCGTTGAATAACGTATGTAGTTTACTTATAAGTATAAAATGCAATTGCAACTGGCAAGCCTAATTATAAATTTAATGATGATAATTAAAATTGATCATTTCTCTTTTGAATTTTCAACAGATTCTTTATTATTTCCTTCATCAGCTTTTGTCTGATAGGCATCATGTAAATTTTTAATTTGTTTTTTCAACCCAACAACATCAATTTGTTTCTGTTTCAAAACTTGTTTTAATTCCTCTAATTCCACCAATGAAACATCCACCTTTTCAGTTTCTTTCTTGACATTTCCTGTTTTGATATCAGCCAATTCAGTTTTATTTTTAACTAATGATTTCAATAAAGTGTTATTAAATAATATGGAAAGACCTAAGAATAAAACAGCACCAGTTATATATAGATTTCTCTGTGCGTAAAACTTCTTAACTCTAACATCCCATATATTGCCAACGAATCCAGATCCACCAATACTACCACTACTTAACCCACCAAGACTACTACCACCAAGTCCACCAATAACTGAGCCAACATCGGTACGTTGTCCAACTAATGCACTTCTTAATGAATCAACAAACATTAACAAGATGACAGAGTATGTGAATCCAAGACCGATTTTTATATTCGGATTCGTTAATAAATAATTGGATATTGATATTATGGTTTTTTGAAGTCTAGAAGGTAATGGTAGGACCAGAATTGAAATTAAAGACATTTCAAATACTAGTATTGAAAATACTAAGTTCATTTGTAGAGACATTGTTTAAGGTGGGTTAAAAAATTTAACTATTATTGATTGATTGATGGTTTTGTGTATTTGACAATTGAGTATGTTTACTCAAAAAAGATACTTGTCAGCTGATGTATGTTGTTAATTGTCAAGAATATTACCTATTGCTAATTAATAAATGAATCATTGCAACAGCAAAGGGATCTATTTAATGTACTTTAATAAACCATTTTAATTGTTTTGTAAACGTTTGTAAAGTTGCTAACTTTGAAATGATCTTCTCTTTGTATGCATCTGTGCACCGGATATTATATCAAAACTCTTCCAATTCTCATTTATAATTTTAGATTTAATCAAATTATATATAAATTTAGTTAATGATTCAATCATATCCAATAAGCTTTTTTAATTAATTATAAAATGATTATTATTTAATAAACTAATAGATATACGGAAACACTTATTATGTATATCATTGTAAAAAAAAGAAAGAAATTAACCAAAAAAAAAAAAAAAAAAAAAAAAAAAAAAAAAAAAAAAAAAAAAAAAAAAAAAAAAAAAAAATATAAAAAAAATATACCTGCCGTCTAATTTTTAAAAACGTCCAAAGTCCGAAGTCTCCAAAAAAAAAAATCGGGGAGGGATTTTGTTTAGGGGGCAGAATTAGTGACATCAATCCTGAAATAAAATCAAAAAAAAAAAAAAAAAAAAAAAAAAAAAAAACTTCATAAAAAAAGAAAACACTGCTACAGCCACTTGGCTGGTAAGACAAACATGACTGTTTGGTAATTGTTTTCCAGGCATCTCTCTATCTCATCGATAGTTGGATGTAATCTGAAATGTGGATGATTCACTACTGTTGTTTTGTTTCTATTCAACCTTAATCTTTCATATTCTTTGTTCATTCTTTCCCTTCCTTGTATATTTTTAATAAATTTCTCTTAATTTCTCTATTTTTCTTTTCATCTACTGTTTCAAAATAGTTAGACCAAAAAATCAAGTACATTAAGGATGTTTTCTCGTCAATTGACAAAAAACTCTATTTCTAGTTTAACTAAAAGAAGATTTTTATCTTCAACAAGACCTGTTTTCCAAAAACAGGCACAACAAGATTCAGTTAATACTGCTTCCTCTTCAATTAAACAAGAACCAAAGAAAGCAGGTTTCCTTACATGGACATGGAGAGCTACATTAGTTGCTGCTTTATCTACCGTCGGTTACTTAACTTACGAAGTTTATAAAGAAACCAATCCAAGTAAACAAATTCCACAATCCCCATTAAAAGCAAACGGTGATAAAAAGAAAACAATCGTTATCTTAGGTTCAGGATGGGGTGCTGTTTCAACTTTAAAGAAATTAGATACCACTCAATATAATGTCATTGTTGTCTCTCCAAGAAATTACTTCTTATTTACTCCTTTATTACCTTCTGTTCCAACTGGTACTATCGATGTCAAATCAATTAGTGACCCAATTAGATCAATTGCTGCTCAAACTCCAGGTGAAGTCAAATATCTAGAAGCTGCCGCTACTGATATCGATCCATCCAAAAAACAAATTAAAATTGAACATAAATCTCAAAGATTACATTTAGGTGATGCTTTCACTATCGATAATACTGATCCAATCAAAACCACTATTGACTATGATTACTTAGTCTTTGCTGTTGGTGCTACTGTCAATACTTTTGGTATTAAAGGTATCCCAGAATATGCTTCTTTCTTAAAGGAAGCTCACGATGCTACTGCAGTTAGAGCCAAATTGTTTAATGCCATCGAAGCTTCAAGATTATTACCTGAAGGTTCTGACGAAAGAAAGAGATTATTGAATGTTATCGTTTGTGGTGGTGGGCCAACTGGTGTCGAATTAGCTGCTGAAATTAAAGATTTTATTAATCATGATTTATCCAAAGTTATTCCAGGTATCGAAAACGAAATGACTGTTTCATTAGTTGAAGCTTTACCTAATGTCTTGAACATGTTTGGTGCTAAGTTGATTCAATATACCAAAGATACTTTTGCAACAATGAATGTTGATTTAAGAACAAACACCATGGTTAAAAAAGTTGATGAAAAGAATGTTTATGCTGCTGTTAGAAAAGCTGACGGTACCACTGAAGATATCGTCTTACCATATGGAACACTAGTCTGGGCAGGTGGTAACACTCAAAGAGAAATTACTAAGAATTTAGCTGGTAAAGTTCTTGAACAACAATCAGCAAGACGTGGATTATTAGTTGACGAATACTTCCAATTATATGGAGATGACTCAATTTTTGCTTTAGGTGATTGCACTTTCACTAAAAACGTCCCAACTGCTCAAGTTGCCCATCAACAGGGTGAATTCTTAGCTTCTCATTTGAATAAGTTAGCCAAAATCGATGATCTCGAATACCAAAGAAGTAACCTTTCCACTGATACTGATGCTGATGCTGGCCAAGCTGACAAGATTTCTAGAAAAATCATTAGAGCTAAAGAACACCTGAAACCATTCGTCTACGAACATCAAGGTACTTTGGCTTATATCGGTAACGAAAGAGCTATTGCCGATTTGATTATCGGTGGTTGGTCATCAATTTCTTGGGGTGGTGAATTCACTTTCTTATTCTGGAAGTTGGCTTATGTCAAGATGATGTTAGGTACTAGAAATAGAATTTTAGTTTCTTTCGATTGGTTGAAAGCTGGATTATTTGGTAGAGATTCTTCAAAAGAGTAACTAATGGCTTTTTGTTCCTGTTTCCATTTGTTTTTTTGTTTGTGAAAATTAACAAAGTATATTATTCCCCCTAACCCCTTAACTATTCTTTCATACTATATTCTCTGATTAAATGTGTCTGTTTTTGACTTATTACCTTACAATGTAAACTATAATTTATAATAAATTACAGTACTTCTTCTTCTTCGTACAACACGGCATTGATATTTACTTATCTTTGTTATAGCTAACTAATACTTATCATTTTGTTTTCCGTATTACTTAACTATGTCCTTTTGTTCATACACCCATGTGATACCAATACCTGTAAAATAACGATATCAAGAGCGATCAGTCTCCCACTCCATGAAGTAACATCGATACCAGTAGCAACAACCTAAGCCACTTACCTCTACTAACTCAATCTATACGACAATCTCTTTCTCAGTAAACCAAATACTCAATCAAAATTGTAAAGTCCACCCATACATAGTACATACACATGTGTGAACACAAAATCGATTTGAGACTAGATTTTATGCAAACATTGAGGTTGAATTTCATTGAGCTGTCTGAAATTTCAAACGTTACTCAATGGCCTTTCATCCCCTGGCGGCTACGATATTATTGATTATCATACAAAAAGAAAATTCTTTACTGTTCCGACGGTTTTACTATGTGCAAAATTGGTTTAAAAAACTATGCAGTTGCAATCTGCCAAAAGGGAACACCAGGATCTGAATGTCGATAACGGAACACCAAGATTTGGTCAGGATACTATCTATTAAGTTTCAACTAGTAGTTAGGTTGATAAACCGGGGAAAATCATGAATACGGGGTTTAAATCAATCCAAAAATTAGTCCGAAAAATAAAACATTTTATTTACTATTCTCTGATATTTAATATTGCCGTGACGAAGGCTTAGAAAAAGAAAGAAAAGTTTTTCCGGAAAAGGGCCATGAAAAAGCCATATGAGCGCTTATTAAGTCTAAAACTTTTGATGTTTCAAGAGTTATGGAGTCGCCCTCCGTTGGACGGCTTGCCTGCATTATAACGTCTTCTTTTCTTTTTCACCCTGGATCTTTATTCAATCGCAAGCATAATTAATTACGTACTAGTTTGATCATTTTTCATATGTGGGTGGTTTAGCAGTGGACCGGCACCATGCTAATTCCAAGAAAAGAAACCATATTATATAATATAGATTCGCAAAAAACAAAACCACAGCAATTGTAGAATTCAGCACATCAACCGTTTGAGTATCAACTTGCTTGAACACTGTAGTTTATGATGACTCTTGTTGTGTACATTATATATTATATAATATTCGCTGTTTACTATTCAGTATTTGGCATTTAGAAGTCAGTCTTTACTATTTAATTAATATTTGGTATCTATCGACCACAAACTGGATTTATCTTGAAAGGTGCTGCTTGTTCACTGTACACTGTACATGCAATAGTAAGATTCACTGGACTTACTGGAAAACTTTTATCCGGTTCTTAACGAAACTGACATATTCGCGGAAAAACTTTACTCGGGCATTTCCAATTGTACAGTACCGGAGCCAAACCGAAACGAATAAAACAACGTAAACGTAATTTCCTAAAGGCCAACGGGGAAAAAGATAGCCTGGTGTTATGCCTCTAGCCTTTTCTCATGTTTCATCGAGTATACAAGCAGATACATATTAAAGGTTTTTTTTCCATGGTAAAGTCTATAGTAATAATAATACTGACCTATATGACCTCAGTGAATCCCTAACTGAGTGTGAAACTTGAATTTATAAAGGTTACATAACGGGATATTTTTGTGTACTGCTTGCGAGGCATTAATCTGGCTCATCTATTCTCACGAGAATTGCACTTTCGAAACGTTTGACATCCTATCTGTTGTAGGATGATTCCAAACCTGGTGGCAGTTCTCTTAACTAGTTAGAAGCCAGCACCCAGAAAGCGCGAGCACTTAGCACAAGTGATTTTTATAACTTACCACGGACGAAACTAAGTCCTCAGACTGTATATGAAGTCATGGATGAGCGCCAGGATTCAAAATGCAGGAGTAGTTTTTATGCGCGTCGTGCATATCGGAAAAACTTGTTAAAATAAGGTTGCAGTGTAACCTCGCCACTCGAGGTTCTCCCATGGTTGGTCTATTGATTCATCAGTTTCCGAAAAAGTATGATACGTTGATTGTGAATTCTTCATCTTTGAATAATATTGTGTAAATAAAAGTGGGGAGCATAAGATAAGTTCTGCCATCCCAATAATCCAACAGAACATTAAAAACACCACTCAAAAAAATACAGCTCAAAAGTTTGTCTTTACGATTTATTATCTGGCTCCCTTTAATTCTCTGTAAAATTCAGAACAGAGTGGAAGAGGCACAACCTCAGACCAGAATTTCCCCGGTGCTAGGTGTAGTATTTCCCATCAGGAACAACTTTTCTGCACAAAACAATGAAAAACCAGGAAAAATCGAACAATAGAAAGCTGGCATAACATCGCAATCATCTGGTTCTACCCCGTGGATTTTGCATTCTTTCTCCTCTACTTTCCCACCTTTAGTCAAATGACGGTGGTTGTTTGGAAAGAGTTGAACCAGAATACTAAATTGTTATAAATAGTTCGAGTAATTTCTCGAATCTTTTTTTTTTGAAAAAAACACAAACACATTGGCTATTAGCTCTTTTGTTTTGATTGTCTCTTGATTTTCAGAAATATTTCCATGAATATTATCAAATATTTAAATATTCGAGAAACCGTAAAATAAAAATGTCTAGTTCATCTGTTTCGTCAAAATCCTCCAAGGAGTCGGCTATCGTTCCAACTACCCCTTCACCAGAAAACATCTATGAAGACAACGCTGTTGTGGAAAAGCAGGAAAATGGTGATGCTATTCCAGCTGTGATTGAAAAACCAAAATCTGCTTACGTTTTTGTTGGTACTTTATGCTTACTAATTGCCTTCGGTGGTTTCGTTTTTGGTTGGGATACTGGTACCATCTCTGGTTTTGTTAACATGCCTGATTTCGTTGAAAGATTTGGTCAACAACATGAAGATGGCACTCATTATTTATCTAAAGTCAGAACCGGTTTGATTGTTAGTATATTCAACATTGGTTGTGCTATTGGAGGTTTAACTTTAGGTAAATTGGGTGACATGTACGGTCGTAAAAAAGGTTTGAGTTTAACAATGATTGTCTATATTGTTGGTATTGTTATCCAAATTGCTGCTTCTCATTCATGGGTTCAGTATTTCATCGGAAGAATTATTTCTGGTCTAGCTGTTGGTGCTGTTTCCGTTTTGAGTCCTATGTTTTTATCCGAATCTGCTCCTTCTTTGATCAGGGGTACTATAGTCTCAACTTATCAATTGAACATCACTCTTGGTATCTTCCTTGGCTATTGTACAACTTATGGTACTTATCACAGCTTTGACGACGACAAACAATGGAGAATCTGTTTGGGGTTATGCTTTGCTTGGGCCTTATTTATGATATTTGGTATGTCATTGATGCCTGAAAGTGCTAGATATTTAGTTAGTGTTGGTAAACTGGATGAAGCAAGAAAGTCTGTTGCTTACATTAATAGAGTTGAACTGGAGCATCCTTTTGTTAATGATGAAATTGACAACATTTTTACTTCCATCGAAAAGGAAAAATTAGCTGGTAATGCCTCATGGGGTGAATTGTTCACTGGTAAACCAAAGATTTTCTACAGAGTGTTTGTTGGTGTTATGTTACAATCATTACAACAGTTGACGGGTAACAACTACTTTTTCTACTATGGTACTACTATTTTCAAGTCTGTTGGTTTACAAGATTCTTTCGAAACCCAAATCATTTTAGGCATTGTTAATTTTGCTTCAACATTTGTTGCATTCTTTGTCATCGAAAGACTAGGTAGAAGAAAAACCTTGCTGAGTGGCTCAGTTGGAATGTCGATATGTTTACTCATTTTTGCCGCCGTTGGTACAAAGAAACTATATCCAGGAGAATTTGGTGTTGATGCTAATACACAAGCAGGTAATGTTATGATTGTTTTCACCTGTTTGTTCATTTTCTGTTTTGCCACAACTTGGGCACCTGGTGTCTTTGTTGTTGTCTCTGAAACTTATCCATTAAGAATCAGAACTAAAGGTATGGCCGTTGCCACCGCTTCCAATTGGTTGTGGGGATTCTTGATTGCTTTCTTTACTCCTTTCATCACCAGTGAAATTCATTTTGCTTACGGTTTTGTGTTCTTTGGTTGTGTTGTTTTCTCCTTCTTTTTTGTTTTTGCCTTTGTTCCTGAAACTAAGGGTTTGACATTGGAGGCTGTTGATGAATTGTACGCAAACTACACTCCAGGTTTGGCTTTTACAAGCAAGTTTCACGAACAAGCCAAGAAGATTGACCAAGAAAACGTCTAAGTTCACCGATTAAATATCGTAACATTTTTTCTCTTGGATTGTTTGGCATCGTACCTTGACAGAGTTCGCTTTGTTTCGAGGTTGTAATAATGATGTACTCATATTTCTTTCGTAATCACAAATATATATTGACTTAGTCCTGTTACTAATTAATGCTGCATTTCATTGCTTATGTTACTATGAAGAAAAGTAAATCCATTACTTTTATGATTAAATGGTACTACTACTTTATGAGAATACAATTGATCTGTTAGTTCTTTCTAATAATAATACAGCTTCTATTATACAACAAAACTTGCTTTCCATAATGTACTATGTGATGTGTATTATTTCTTCTCGTCTTGGTTGTGGTTGTGAGCTTCCGGAGCATCGTCAAATTCATCCTCTTCTTCAGTGCTCGTGTTTTCCGGGGAACCGTCCAAATCGTTTCCGATAATTTCAGATGATTCAGTTTGATCCCCAGGGGTACTTTCCTCGCCTAGTTTGATGGCCTTAGTTTCGTCAACTATTTGCGATTCAACTGCAGCTGCATAAGAGCCAACAGAAGTCATTTCATCATTTACTATTGAGTCCTTTGAACTTAGAACAGTCGTCTTTTCAGTATCAGTTTGGCCTTCTTCTTCTGCAATATGTTTGTCAACTTTATTGGATTCTTCTGACTTACTAGTGATAGTATGAGTACTACTAGCAGCTAAGCCATCGCGAGATTGATTTAGCTTATGCATACTTTCCAATTTCCGCGTACCTATCCAGCTATTCTTCCAACCATAAACAAGTCCATTTTCATCCGCATCATCCCAGATACCTAACTTGGAGTAATAGAGTCTAACCCTTAATTCGACAAGATCAGACCAGTATTTGATTATCTCAACTTCATCCTTCGTCGGTTTGACATTATGTTTTATATAACTTAATAAATTAACGATCCTTCGCAATTTAACAGAGCAAGAGATACAAAGCAAGTATTCCAATTCTTTAACTTTCAATTTATATAACCTTGCAAAATTCATTCCAATCTTTGATTCACCGCAAAGTGAGCATTTCAATTCGGTGGCTATAGGTCGATCAGTTTCATATCTAAATAATTTCAAGTTAACTTTAATGGGGCTTTCTTCTTGGCTTACAACTCCTGGGTTTGGAGATGATGGAGCTGTTGAGTTCGGCGATAATGATTGCATAACTTGGGATGATTTCCAAACTTCTGTTGAAGCGCTTAATGGTTCGATCGTGATTATGTCTTCAAATAGGCTGTAAATAAATGACTTCTTTTGATAAAACTTTATAGCTGGAGATAGATCAAGTCTTAAAGTTGGCTCGATCTCTTCAACCAACAGTGTTTTGTAGAAACTGGATTCTCTGATATTCACTTGAGACATCGTGGTATATAAAGCTCTATGGAATTCACTGAAACTCTTCGAATCAAATCTTAGCTGATTATAAGTCGGGCCATAAATAATACGGGAATTGTACTTGAGTAACAAATCAGCATTGAAAAGAGTGTCAGGTAATTGTGACTTGCTTGGATCTGTTTGTTTTGCATTTCTGTTGTTTTCCTCTTCCAGATCACCAATCATATCCTTCAAAGTTTTCAATTCATTGTTCAGCAATTGAATTGTGACATCCTTTTCTCTCAATGTCCCTATCAACTTTTCATTTCTCACTATATAATCATTTGCTTGGATGTTTGCTTCCTTGACTTTCTCGTTAGCTTCGTCAAATAAAGTTGCACTTAATTCCTCCATCTCATAACTCAACTTTTCCACTTCTTTGTCGCTCTCTTCCTTAGCCTTCCTGCTCTCTATGAGTTGTCTCCTGAGATCCTGTACTTGCCTCCTCAAACTCATAAGGCTGACTTCTAAATTTGTATTCTTCTCAGTTTGTTCCAATAGCTGAACGGAAAGTTGATTGATTATTTCATCTTGTTCCATAACTTTTTCTGACGAGACTGGACTACTTTGTTCCCCACTATCAGACATGGTGACACGATAACGTATATCAAAACCTTCACTGACAATTCTCAATCCTAACACACAACTTTTTATGAAGATCTATTTCATGTTGTATGCGTAATCAACAGATGAAACACCACTCTTATGATATGTTTCATGCGTAATGGCAACTCTATCAAAAATGTGCCGTGTTGACATTCTGTTACTGAGCATCATTGTATAATGACAGAAACATTTTAAGTGGTGCATGGATGCGTAATGTTTTATTTTTGCCACCTCAGAGAGTGTGGAGAAATCTGTTAAGGAAGAGGAAGGTTATTGGTTGTCCTTACTTATTGAGTATAGTTTTGGATATACGGAGAGACGTGAAATGAAGAAAGATCAATGATAACTTCTTCAATCAAGTCCATCTGTTTGTTCAATCTTAAAAGCAAGAAGGGCCTTCTGCTATCCACCACTCTACTCGCAGCTTCTGGTTCAATTCTCCTCCAGCGTCATTTAAGAAACATGACGACCACCATCATTATTGGAAAACCTCCTCAGGCTCCTCCTCTTTGGAACCACACCCCAGATCAAATCTTGTCACTGACAGATGATTTGATTGCAGAGGGCAAAAAACTTGATGATTTGATTGCTTCTTCATTAGAACATGCATCAATTGATACCATAATCAAGCCAATTGCCGATCTGGAGAACAAACAAGCTGCATTGACAAATCAATTGTCATTTTATCAGCATGTCTCAACAGACAAAGAATTGCGAGATGCATCAAACAAATCGGATGAGAAATTTAGAACCTATTCAATTGAATCTGGATTAAGAGAAGATGTTTACAAATCTATAAACAAAGTTTATCTAGCTACCAAAGATGATTCCACATTGGAGTCTGAAACCAAAAGATTTATTGAAAAATTAAATAAACAATACGAGAGAAACGGATTGGCCTTACCTGAAGAAACAAGAGTTCAGATTAAAGAATTGAAGCAAAGATTATCAAGCTTAGCTTTAAAATTTTCCAAAAATTTAGGTGAAGAAACTGAATATATCTTGTTGACCAAAGAGCAGTTGGCTGGTGTCCCCTCTGATGTCGTTGATCAATTCAAAACAATTGAAGAAGATGGTGTTGTCAAATACAAGATGACTTTCAAGTATCCTGATCTATTCCCTGTTTTGAAATATGCTTCAAATCCACAAACAAGAAAATCTGCATTTATTGGAGATCAAAATAAAGTTCCTGAAAATTCTGATATTTTAATTGAAGCTGTGAAATTGAGAGCCCAATTATCTCAATTATTAGGTTACAAAAACTTTTCAGCATATATTCTAGAAGAGAGAATGGCGAAGACTCCCGAAGCAGTTCTAAGTTTCTTGGAAGATTTGAAAGCAAAGTTAAGGCCATTAGGCGAATCGGAGATTGAGAAATTACAGAAACTGAAAGCTTCGGACTCGAAAGAAAAAAACTTGCCAATTGATGGTTCAGATAACTACTATGTCTGGGATCACAGATATTATCATACTTTAATGTTGGAAAAACATTATCAAGTTGATGACAGTAAAATAGCCGAATACTTTCCGATGCAAAATACAATCACTAAAATGTTGTCCATTTATGAAACAATTTTCAATTTAAAGTTCAACGAAATCGAGAGCGGCGATGATTTGTACAATACCTGGAACAAAGAAGTCAAACAATTTGCAGTTTGGAAATTAGATAACAAAGTGACTCCAGAATTTGTGGGGTATATTTACTTTGATTTACATCCAAGAGAAGGTAAATATGGGCATGCTGCCAACTTTGGATTATCACCAGGTTATTTCGATATCACTACTGGTGAAAGAGTTTATCCCGTCACATCTTTAGTCTGTAATTTTACGAGAGATACCAAAGATAAACCTTCATTGTTGAAGCATGGTGAAGTTGTTACGTTTTTCCATGAGTTAGGGCATGGAATTCATGATTTGTTAGGTAAGACCAGATATACAAGATTCCATGGCACTTCAGTTAGTTGGGATTTTGTTGAAATGCCATCACAGTTATTAGAGTACTTCTGTTGGTCTGAAGATCAATTGAAGTTTCTGTCATCCCATTACTTGACCAATGAAGAACTACCAAGTGATTCAATCAAATCGTTAATTAGTTCTAAAAATGTGAATGGTGCTTTGTTCAATTTGAGACAATTACATTTCGGACTATTTGACATGTCATTGCACACTTCCAAGGATGGCGAAGTTGAAATTTACAAGTTATGGAACGATTTAAGAGAGGAGATTTCATTAGTCTCCAACGGTGGTGTCATCACCAAAGGATTTGGTTCTTTTGGCCATTTGATGGGAGGATATGCATCTGGTTACTACGGATACTTATGGTCTCAAGTGTTTGCAGCAGATATTTTCTATTCAAAATTCAAAGATGACCCGCTGAATGTTAAAAGTGGTCTTGAGTATAGAGATAAAATATTAAGTAGAGGTGGTTCAAAGGATGAGATGGATAACTTGATTGATCTATTGGGAAGAGAACCGAATTCGGATGCCTTCTTGACGGAGTTAGGAATTTCCTCATAAGTAGATAATAAAATAGTGAGTAGTCATTACTAAGTATATTGCTCTGAACACAATAAATCCAGAAGAAGTAGTTGGTAAACCAAGAAATCTACGATTGCTCAAAACGAAACGCAAAAACACACAGTTTCTTCTTGATGTTCAAGTAAAGTAGAATTTCACACAGCAACACGCCAACAAGTATAAAATCGATGTTTCCCTGCCCAAACTTGACTTGGGTTGAACTAGCTAAAGTACTCTAAGTTTATTTACTGATCTTAGGTCTCTTTCCTCCTCTCGTAAGATACTGAACGAACAAATCTAAAGAACAACTAATTTTAAATGACGTAATTTTAAGAACGGTAAGCACTGCCCAACGTACCTCAAGCAACTTACATTATAATTGAAGACTCGTTCGGACCAACAGAACCTCCAATTTTGATGCTAACAGGCACATATTACAATCGGACCGACACCAAATGTCAGACAGCATAACATCAAGAGTCGAATCACTTTCATTAAGTCCTACAGAGAATTTGACTCTTCCTACATCTGTAGGGTACGGGAACATTGAAACTTTCAGGGGCATAAGGCTGTTGAATGTATTAAACCCATCGAACGTACTAAACTATGCTGAGCTTTTGAAAAACGATTACCTGTATCAGTGCAGAGATGATTTTTTGACAACCAAGACAATGTTCATCAAAGCCATCACTTGGAATTTAGGCCAGTTGTTGAGTCCTGATGCTAATCGGTTTACAGAACTGCTGTGGTTGGAAGATGACCAATTTGCAAATCTATATATCATTAATTTCCAAGAGACTATACCATTGACTTCGGTGTCGAAATCAGATTCAGTTATTGCCCAGTGGTGTGACTTTATTGTGAATATTCTTGATCCAAAAAAGTATAAGGTGATATATAAAGCGGGGGTACTAGGGTTAACCACAATACTAGTTGCTGATTCTTACACGTCACAGCAAGTGACTGATATTCAAGAAAATAAATTAGGATTGGGCTACTTCAATTGGTACAATAAAGCTTGCTTGGAGCTGAAGTTTAGAATTGGCCATGTAAACGACAAATTGAAGGGATATCTGTTCCAATCATTAAACTTGCACCTTGTACATGGTGAAGACGTCAATGCTTTTAATTCGAGAAACGCAAGTTTGAAAAAGGTTCAAAGCGGATTAGGGCTAATCAATGATCATGCCAGCTTAGTCGGTGGTATAACCGCGAGGGAAGAGGATATGGACGATGTTAGCCATTATCTAGAGAGTTTTAGTACAAATGAACTACAACAAATTCAATCTCTCGACATTGATATAAAGTCAGTGTTAACAAAGCTGAACGATCTTCCTATAATAATAGTATCAGGCGACTTGAACTACAGACTAACGGATATCACAAGATCAGAGGCATTGAGTTTGATTGAGCAGCAAGGTTTTGAAAAATTGATAGAGTACGATCAATTGAAGAAGTCAATCAACTCAAAACAGCTATTCAATGGTTTCGGAGAAGGTGAGATTTTGTTCAGGCCTACTTTCAAAATCAGTGGTTTGCAGGATTACAATGAGCTACGTGTGCCCTCTTACACGGACAGGATATTATATACTCCAGATGAACGATTACGCCAGTTAAGATATGATAGTTTTGAGATTGATGGGTCAGACCATCTCCCGGTTTACAGCGATCTCTCACTCCAATACGAGTCTATAAACCATGAGCGTTATGAGATACTAAGCAGCCAATTCGACAGTTATTACGAGTCGGTAATCAGCGAGATGGGAACTATCGAATTAAGTGACACATCCATTTTACTGGACGTGGTTGCTGAGTTGAAACAAGTCGTTAATGTTAAGATGAAAAATATATGTAGGGAAATTTTGTATTATAAAATTATACAAACTGAGGACAGAAAGGGATCTTTCAGGAAAAATGAAGTTTCGATCGTGAGCGGGACAAATGGTTCATTGAACCCAAACGAATCGATAACCATGAAATTTGAGATAAATACATCGGAGGAGCATGATATGCGTATCCAACGATATTCAGTAGTCTTGAATGGGCTCAAAGAACTTACAAAGATGGTTGAGCTGAGAATCAGGTCCTGGACCATCCTGAGCAAATCAATCGACGACTTATCTGAATATCAATATGACTCCATCATTGGATCGTTCACATTCGCGATCAATTACCTATCATCATTCTCATCTTCGTCTTCGGCTGCGCCAACATTCCAAATCATGGATATAATCCCAGTTGGCCATCTCCACGAGCTAGATCAATTGATACTCAAAGAGTTGACCTTATCCAATGAAACAACATCCGTCAATTTTGGATTATTAGATAAGTTAAACAAAATAGGCATGGTTGAGAGCGAAGGGACAGTTGCGCTGATTCGAGTTTTGTACAAGTGGCTGAGTGGAGTGCCGGACTTGGGGACTAATGACCCAACAAATGATAGAAAGAGAAACATTTTTGATCAGTCTGTTAAGTTGATAAATGTATTGATTGATGGAAACTTCAGTAATAACACCTTCGAGATGTTTCAGCTGTTTGGGTTTTTGTTTGATCATGATGAAGTTGAGTTCAAAAAATATATATAAGAAGGGGTCTTAAACGACCAAAACATCTAGCAATTTAGGACATTCAAAAACTTCACCGCTATGTATTTCATATATTTTAAAATCGTTCAAATTGAACAAACCCTTCTCGATTCCAATCAAGTCTAATTCCGTTTCAAACAATTGATTATTGTTATTGTCTAGATTGATCTTGATGTTATTAGTCAACGAAATCAATCCCAATTTATTGAAATTCTTATAGAAAGATTTGATTAACTGGTTTGGTGAATATAACGGTAGATTGTCACCTGGTGAAGTATTTGATGTTGTTATTGGGATGGGTGGAATGGATTTTTCATATTTTTTATTGATTGATGATTGAATGTAGAGTATCAAGTTTAGATTTTCATTTGATCTGTTGATCAATTGTAAAGTCCATTTGAACACTTCACCAAGTTTCACTTTAGTTTGACCAGAAACTGAAATTTGCAGTTTCCTAGAGTTGCTGGTGGTATTGTTTGACATGTTATTATTGAAAACTGACGAATTATTCAAACTGCCAGACGAGGTTGAAATTAGTCTGCTTGACGTCCTTTTCGGTAAAATGAGAAAAGAGTTTGAAGTTGATCTATTCTTTGAATTTATATTTGGTGATGAAATTGAGGATAATAATGAGGGTGGGGACGGCTGTAGTAGCTGTTGTTGGGAACCTGCCTGAAAATCGATATTTGTTATCCATTTCGTAGTGATGATCTTGTCATTATTGATGGACGAATCTATCGTGACAATAATTGGTTTCACTGCTTTATTGTCATTGTTTACTAGCTTATAAGTCATCGTTAAAAGTGAATTTGGTAGTAATTCTATCGGAAATTGCAAGGAGTCAGAATACTGAACAATATCACAGTTTTTGATCTGTATAGAAATGGACTTTATAGACACAGTATATTTGGATTCCTTTAAAAATTTCGATAAGTTCAGATCCAAACAAGTAAGTATCTTCTCAGTCTTTATTGTTTTGAACCTCATTTGGAAGATAGGCGAGATTTTCAAAGTGGTATGGTTTGATATCAGTTTGTGTTGTTTTTTAACTTGAATCAAATCAACATCGCCAATTGTAATTTTAGATAAACCTGTTACATGATCTTCAAATTCGCTTTGATCGTGTTCATAAATTAGTTGATTGTACGAAACTTCAAACCTCAATTGATTACTCGACTTATCAGGAACAATAACAGTTTCGAAAAACCAAATTGCATAATGTTTTCCCTTGACAGGACTATCCACTGTGAAATTTTTGATATTTTTGGATGAGTAAATTGAATCGACACTAATTTGATCTCTTTGGGTATCACTTGCAATCACCACAACTTGTATGGTCTCATCGAAGTAACCAATTTTTTTCCTTTCCGTTGACGATTGTAAAGTGCTGGCTAGTTCATCAATATTGGCCTTGTCAATAGTTTTAGTGTCTATTCTGTTGTTGGGTATTATAATTTGTATTCCAGCAATATCAGTGCCAATCAAGTTTTGTTCATGCGTTAGCATCGTGGAAATCCGGGAACAACAATAATGAATTGGCTTACAATGGAAGTTGTAATCAAGTAATATGATAGAGGTATATCCTTAAAATTGGATGAAGTACGGATCAAAATTTATCTATATCGATATATGTATAAATATATAAACAAGAAATGGGTCGACATCTAGCATGGTCGATAGACCGTTGAACGCGAAAATATATGTTGATTTATAGTTACGACTCATCATAAGGTGCATGGTAAACAGCTCAGGAGGTATGAATCATTACCAGCACATTTCATTTCTAGTATTTACTATTTAGTATTTAGTATTTAGATGACAGTTTAGTTACAATTTATCATAAGGTGTAGCAAACAGCTCAGGAGGGTATGAATCATTACCAGCACATTCCATTTCTTTCCAGCCATCATGCAAATAAGCCTCACACTCTTTACAAAACTCGATTATTTCAGACTGATCAAAATTTCCAGAGCCACTTAAGTATTTTTCCACAATCTGTTTTCTCTTATCTTCCAGAACCATTTCCAATTGCTTAAAACGGTATTCAAACCACTCACTATAAAACTGATCATGAATAGATCTTGGCAGGATACTAGGTCTGACACTAGTCAAAACACTTGTATCTAAAACAGGTCCGGCTCTCATGTACCCCGCAACAGTGGCAATTCTGTTTGAGTTCGAGTTTGGCTTACTTGCAATGTGCCTAATCACTCTGGCTTGAATCAAAGTACAGTATCCAGGCTCGGCAATGTTAGGGATAACCAAGGGTTTTTCATCTCCTTTGATTATAATCGTTTCACCTCCTTTATCTTTAGGGCATTCCCACATAATGACTGCTGCAATTGGAGTCGAATCGTAATGCTGACCTAATATGGAACCCACAGAGTTTGGATCGAATTCTTTTACTTCCTGGTTTGAATTAGGTTTCTCTTCATCGCATTGTAATGGCTCATCCAAAGGCTTTGATGAATCTGCTAACGCTACATTAACGTGATTAATATCATAGTTGTAACATTTAGTCAATTCAACTCCTATCATTTTAGAAAAAATCTCAGCGATGACTGGATGATCATAAACGGACTCAGTAAAAGGAGCAATACCTTTGGTTAAGTAACCACCAATATGGAAATCTAATCTATTAGTATGTAAACTAAAATCCGGGTTAGTCAACCTAGCATGTTGTTTGATATTTTTTGTTTGAAATGCCTCCCATTTCATTATATCGATTGCTTCCTTAGTCAACAGAGGAAAAGGATAGGTGGCGCCAAAATCTGAGATTGGCTTACAATGTGTCTTATTGATACCTAGCTGTTTCAAAGTGAATTTTGTAGTTGAGTCATAGTATTCATCTTTAAATGCTAGGTGTTTAGCAGGATCGAATAATTGATTTGGATTGAAACCTGGTTTGGATTTCAATTTATTTAGAATTGATTGTAATTCATTGTTGATCGTTTCGTCAGGAATATCCTGAGAATGAGCCCCTGTTAAATAATCTTCACAAATTGGCATCTTTTTCGGTAAATTAGGTACAAGTGAGTAATCTTAATAGAAGGCAGAAGAGAAGAGATGAATGGATGAAACTAAAATCAATACTGAGTTTTAAGGATAGAAATTGAGAATCTTTTATATTTTATACCTCTTATGATACCAGCAAGTCTATGTGGATAACGAATTGGCCAATGACCAGTGAAATAACCTGGAGATAACAACGTTGAGGTCCGGCTATAACGTACAAAAGTACAAACTGCACCTTATCTTTCGAGCTCTTTTGTCGCAAAATAAGCAAAATCCGGTACTCGAATTCCGAACTTGCCCGATAATTTGCGCCCACCAAATTCTGCCTTCAAGTGTACACAGAATCCAGATTACAGTCGAGTTGCATATATAATTCATCCATAATTTTCACACCTGCAATTTACTATTCGACCATGATTATACTTACTGGTTGATGTTGAAAATTGAATAAATAATCATCACACTGGAGCTAACTGTTCATTCATTTAATAATAAATAATAAATATAGCTGATAAGAGATCTCTGCCATGTGGGATAAAAAGATATGTAAATTTTAGCCGACGGTGTGAGGTGTGATATCAGGTGACGATGGCCACACGACTTTGATTTTATTTCCATTTTTCGTAGTTGACAGTTTCAACTATTTGTGAATTGTTGCTAGGATGTCTCGTTGCTTACTACACAGGCTGCTGAACACACATAACAAGTATGCTTATGTATGATGTCTCTAGACTCATCATTTACACTAGTTAAGTCGAAAAAGTCAAGAACGAAAGCAAAGTTGGACTCGATATCTAACAAAAGCATATCTAAGCCATTTCAAGATGATGATAGTAATAATAGTCAAATCAAGTTGAGCACCTTGATAGCTTCGTTCGATAAACACCTAACGCTTATTCAACAATCTGAGGTATTCCGAGAGTTGAGACAAGTCTTGAACACTCAAAGCACCGCCAATAAACACTTCACGAGTATACGATGTCTAGCACTAGGTTCCCCAAGCACCGAACATCAAGCACTATTTCAACTATGTATGCTACATTCTATAGCAATTTTCTTAGACATTGACCCGAATGCTATCTCTCTCTGGGATCCAATTTTCAATGACCTTGACGTCTCTTTCTTAACCAGTAATCGATTACGTTACAGAGTTGAAAAGACCAAGGTAGTTGATGATAGTGCAACGAATCATATTCTCTATTATATGCCACATTCACCAATCAGCTTGTTGGAAGGCATTTTCGACACTGATAAGCCTGTGTGGCTGTTGTGCAACGATCTAACGGTTTATAGTACAAAATTTACAAACTTAGAGTATTATAATAGGTACCCGTATTGTGCAAGGATAACAAACTTACTGGCAATAGATGATAATGATAATGATACGAAATACGAAGATGAGAAGATTAGCAATGGTAACACGGATGACGGATTTATTGCTGTCAATTCATCAAGGCATGGTAAAAAGAATAAAAACAAGAAGAAATCGAAATACGTTGGATCCGTAGTCGTAGACTACAGATACGATGACTGTTATTTCAAGAAATTGGTGGCTTATAAAACGATACAGAGTGGTAATGACGCCTCTCAATTATGGGATTACTCATTCAGTGATTTGAGTTTCATCAGCATTGAATAAACGATCGACTGTTAATTTATAACTATACAAAAGTTGTTTCTTTTAGAGCCCTTATATAACTCTTTCTTAGCGACTTTGAAACTGAAATCGACATGTTTCGAACCTTTCCAACGGAACAACCAATATGCTAACTTACTAGACTCATAGTATTTGATCATTTCATACCCTAACTTGCTCATTATAAAAGATAACTTCTCGTTGTCCAGGTATCTTGAATTATTAACACATGGTAATGGTAATACCAAAAACAATAACGAGGGTCTGTCCAGGTGCCCGCCATCGTCATCGTCCTTTAAAAACTGTGTTATCCTTCTCAGCATCTCACCTCGTAGCTCAGGCTTAGGAACAAAATTAAGCACTAATGAACACGAGACCAATTCAAACTTATCTATACCTTTTTCGGGTATAGGCCTATCCATGAAATCCTGCTGTTCGATAATTCCCGGCTCTTGACTATTTAAATCCAACTTTACTACTTCTTTGAAAGTTTTGCTTCTGGATATGAGGTTTTTCGATGACAAGCATCCAATCTCAAGCGCTCTTGGTTTATCAACAAAATCAGAATTATGGTACATATTCAACTCGAGTAACCACTCCATTAGTTTCTTGGAAGAATCTCCGCCTCTTTTCGAGTCTTGTCCTTGACTAGAGGCAGATTGGTACACTTCCAACCCACCTCTTTTATAAATCTCCCCATCAATCTCCCCCAACTTGCTCATCAATTCCAATGTGGGGATATCGCAATTGGTTAATTTGAACGATTTATCATTATCTGATATACTTTTATTGATCTTCAACTCATTGATAATCTTTTCTTTTGATTCCGTATAAACTTTTCTCAATTTCTTATTCATCGTTGCCGCGATGATTCGTTCGTAGTTAGTATCCGTCAGATCTTCCTTCAAAGACAGTTGCCCATTTAGCTTCGTCAAGAGAATTGACTTATTTCTTAGCAGTATATGGAATCTTCGTATCAGTTGTCTGGCTCTGAGCGGTTTCAAACTGAAAGGCTTCTTTCGGGCAGATGAGACCGAATTTGAAGCTATTATTGAAGCTCTCTTTCGGTTCAAAAGACCACCAAGCTTCCTTCTATCTCGCATTTTGCTCAAACGTGTCTATACTGTTCGTGTTCAGCTAACTGAATCATATTACAAGAGATTTGTTTTACTCAACAGAAAGAATCACGAAGTTAATATTGTCTTTGACAGTTTAAACAATCTTTTGTTAGATTAAAGAATAATTAGTATGTAGGATCGACGATAGACGCCACGCCGAATAGTTTTTTTTATTTTTAATTTAAAATTTTTTATTTTTCATATTTGGGATGATTAGAACTTAAAACCATATCTACCTAAAAAATATTGTCTTCATTGTTCACAAGAGTTTCTGATATACCCCAAAAGACCAGTCTCAAGTAATGGTTAACTTAACACAGAAGATGCTTTTGAAGAGAAGACAACAGACTAAACAGACGGAAGAGAAGAAACAACTTTCTAAGAAAGGCAATAATTCTATCCCAGTCACTGTGTCTGAGTCTGTAGCACCAAGATTTGTCTCTGCAAATAACTTGAACTGGAAACCAGTCTCAGTTCCAGATACGTTGGATGATTATGAAGGGTTTTATGGACTAGAAGAAATTGATGATGTTGACATTAAGGTCGTCAATGGCCGAGTCCAGTTTGTTGTTAAAGATGAAAGCAAATATAGATCCAACGAAGATGCCAAATTGAACGATAGAGAAATCCCAGAAGGTGATTTTCAACTCGATAATGATGAAGTTCAGCCTTCCAATGATACTAAGTCTGAAGTGAGTCAAATAGAGAAAAGTGCTAAGAAAAACAATGACAAAAAAGTTGCGAAAAGCAGTGCGAAAAAAGTTGTCAAAAAAGAAGAGGAACCTCAAAGGGAAGACGCAGAACTTTTCCCTGGAGATGATAGAGACGAAGAGGTTCTCATAGAAGATAATAAGGACGAAGAAAAATTTTCTGGAAATAATGAAGATGAGGAAGCCAAATCCATTCACGCACTCGAAACAGAAAGGGAAGGAATCACAGTAATTGCTGAACATCCTCGAGACGATGAATTATCAGCAGACGTTTTCAGATCGTTGAAAGATGACAACTTCGTCGATTCACCTGATGAAGACATAAGCTTGCCGGATTGGACTGACAATATTGATCTATCAGCAAAGACCTTGCTTGCATTAAACAAACTAGGGTTTACATCGCCAACTGCAATTCAAAAGCAAACTATTCCATTAGCGTTACAGGGTAAAGATATCATCGGTAAAGCCATTACCGGTTCCGGTAAGACATTAGCATATGGTATCCCAATCTTGGAAAGATCTTTCGAAAAACTAATCAAAAACCAAGGGAAACAACAAGAATATCCAACAGGTTTGATATTTACTCCCACCAGGGAATTGGCGAATCAAGTGACGCAACATCTACAAAAACTTATCAAATTCACTTCCTTGCCTAATAACTCGATCATGTCCTTGACTGGTGGGTTATCAATTCAGAAGCAAGAGAGACTATTGAGTTATAATCCCACAATATTGATTGCCACTCCAGGTCGTTGTCTTGAATTATTGGAAAAGTCGACAGAGCTAGCATCGAAATTTGCAAGCACTGATATCTTGGTGTTTGATGAAGCTGATAGATTATTGCAGGATGGTCATTTTGAAGAATTGGATAAAATATTAGAAATCTTAAATAACTATAGGAATAAAGACGTGTTGGAACATAAAAAATGGCAATCATTAGTTTTTTCCGCCACTTTTTCAAAAGATTTGTTCGGCAAATTAGATTTTGCTAAGAAGAAAAAGCCTGATCCTAAAAGCACAAAGAAAAGAAAAGTTGAACAAACTGAAACCGATGAAGAGGTCCTTGATTTAAAAGAAGTTTTGAAATTATTGACCAAAAAATTGAAATTCAAAGGCAAACCTGCGTTCATCGATGTGAATCCGACTGAGATGGTGGCTAATCGAATTACGGAAGCTGTTATTCCATGTGGGGCGCAAGAAAGAGACTTGATGCTTTATTATTTTTTGACTGTTTTCCCGGGAACGACGTTAGTTTTTGCCAATTCCATTGATTCCGTGAAACGTCTAGCACCAATGCTGACCAACTTGGGGGTTCCAACAGTTTCTTTGCATTCTTCAATGGTCCAAAAGCAAAGATTAAGGGCCATTGAGAGATTCAAAGCTAACATCACTAAAGCTGAAAAGGAAAACAAATCTGCTGTCTTAGTTGCATCTGATGTCGCGGCGAGAGGTTTAGACATCAATGGTATAAATCATGTTGTTCATTATCATTTACCGAGAACGGCAGACACATATATTCATAGATCAGGTAGAACTGCCAGGGCTGGCAAAGAAGGTGTCTCAATTATGTTATGTTCACCGAATGAAGCATCTGGTCCCTTACGCCAATTGCGTAAAATGATTACTAAGAATGAAAAAGTTGATGAAATGAAGACATTGCCATTAGAGATGGACATATTGAATGAGTTGAAAGAAAGATTGGATTTGAGTGCTAAATTAGCTCAATCTGAAGTGAACTCCCAGATCATGAACAAGGAAAAGACATGGATGGAAGAAGCTGCTGAAGAGTTAGGGATATCCGATCTGAGTGATCTTGAAGAAGATGATTTTTTGAAAAGGGACAGAAAGAGAAAACAAGGGAAACAATTGACCAAAAATGATAGTCACGCTATGAGACAGAAATTGAAATATATGCTAACGAAACCAATCAGAAAAAGTGGTAGAAGGTCATATATTGCTGGTGGGTTGAATAATGTCGCTGAAATATTGATGAAGAGCGAAGCTGGTAAGGGAAACATTATGGGACACATTAAACAAGATGCTCTTGATGTGTTGAAAGAAAGTTCGTCTTCCAGAAAGAAGCAGAAGAAAACATAAATGTTAGCTTTTACTGGTCTGGTATGTATTCTATTTGATGAGCGTCTTCTTTCTCTTTTTTACACTAGACGGAAAACCAAATGATTTAAATACAAATAATGGAAACACACAAACATAGAAATATATATATAATTTTGAAACAGTTATATAAAATTCTTATACATTAAATTTTTTTCTTTTTCATCTTCTTGATTGAAAACATCACATTTAATCACTGTAGAATTCATCTTCGGAATCAGTCAACAATTGCTCGAAATTAACCTTATATCTTAGTAAAGCACCAATACCACCAAAACCTTTGACGAATTGAGCACCTTCCGAAGATCTATCAGACACAAATTCAACTGTAGCACCATAATTTTTATAGTTTTCAGCCAACCATTCTAAGAATGGCATTTCTTCAACAACTTCCATTTCTTGTCCAGTTGATTTGTCTAATAAATATTGCTCTTTTGGAGCTGATGGAGATGCATGGGCAGTAACAGGGTTCCCTTCCGAATCTTTCAACGTGTATCTGATTAAATCTAATCCCTCAAAAACAATTATGATTTCACAAGCACCCAAATCTAAAGCTTTCAACGTATCTTCAATACCATAACAGAATTTACCGGTATCTTGAGAGATTTCATCAAAGTATTGAGTGATCAATTTCTTTTCTTGAACAAACTTAACATTAGACAAAGTCTCAGCTGACAACTCAATAGCTTGATTGAAACCATTTTCACCACCATATGATATATCAACTAATTTCAAAATCTTAGATTGTAATCTGTTATCAAACATATCCGATTTACTTAACTCAGTTTTGAAGTCAGCAGAACCAGCCAAAATTAAACCAGCAACATTAACTCTATCATTTGTAATAAAATTTTGTACAGCAACTTCTGAAACTTTTCTAACATAATTGTGTCTTTTTTCGTCTCTTAATCTAGCGAAACGCAATGCGGATTGACCACCTCTACCATGCTTCTTAGGTAGATCGACTGTGAATTTGTGTAGGATTTCTCTAGTATTACCCGACAAAGCACCAAACAAAGCACCATTACCGTCCATAACAATGAAGCCAAATCTATCATCTGATTCTAATAACTCAGATAATGCTTCGGTATGGAATTTGTTATCACATAAGTATAATGAAGTATTGATTGGTTTGAAAGGTTCAAATCCAATCGTCAATTTTTTTTCTTTACCTGCATCTGTTAACACTTCACCACAATAAATAACCAACCCATTGGGTGGAACATTACTATATAGTTTTAGCTTTTGCTGAGTCGATGTGATTGCAGATAAAACAGATAATCTATTAACTCTTGATTTAATATTAGAAGCGGTACCATATTCATCTGTTAACATCTTTTGGATGATTGAAATTTGACCCTTGGGAGGGATAATTAACGAAATCATTGAAGTACCATTACCTCTTGCATCCTGTAAGTTTTTAATCAATTTTTTGACTTTCCACATTTGGACATTCTTCTCAGCTTCATCTTCAGAAATAGGTGGAGCCATCTTGTTGTATATATTTTTTTGTTTTCTTTCTTTCGACCTAGTGGAAAAATATTATATCCTTCCAAACAACGGGGTATGAACCTGATTTAAGAGGAGAATGGGGAAGTCAAGAATGTGATCACAAGTTCAAGCGATAAATTAGTTGCTATCGCCTTGAACCCGATATCATTGACCTGCCAAACACCAAAAAAAGCTTTAATTTTTGGGCTTTTTTCAATAAAATTTTTCATGGCTGAGGTGATTGTTAAGTGGCTGGAGTGGCTTGTGATTAAATTTTTGATTTTTGATTTTTGATTTTCGGCTCTTTCTAAGTTTAGATGAGAGAATTAAAGACAAGACAAGGGTATAGATTGGAAGGAGGAGAATATCGTTAGAGAGTGGATATAGAGATACTTTGAATGCATCATGTCGGAAAGAGACGATAAGGACAAAAAGCCGGCGACAGCAGGCTCAACTGGTGGGATTCAAGCACCACCAAACCAATCCACTCACGATGGCTCTAAACAGTTAACTAATAAAGAATTGAAAGAGTTGAAGAAGAGGGAAAAAGCAGCCAAACGAGCAGCGGCCAAAGGTGGTGAAGATATACCCGCTGATACTGCAGGCGGCCCTCAACAACAACAACAACCGCAATCGGGTAAGAAAGATGCAAAACAAGCACCTTCTGCGACCGCCACGGCTTCTCATATCAAGAAACAATTGAATTCAGCGAAAATCAAAGAAAACAACAACAAGATCCCTCCTATGTTTGGTCACTTGGAAACTACTGAACAACGAATTTCATCTTCCCCACAAGTGGCCAACATCGTTCACCCGTCTATTCTTTCATTGACTTTAAAAATATCTACTTATAAAATAGTAGGGTCCACTTCTAGGTGTCTTTCAATGATGGAAGCTTTCAAAGCAGTGATTAAATCATATGCGACTCCTGAAGCCACATCTTTACAGAGACACTTGACTTCTCATTTGTCGCATCAGATTGAGTACTTGAAAACCGGCAGACCGCTATCTGTGTCTATGGGTAATTCAATCAGATGGTTAAAACAGAGAATCTCGTTGATTCCTATTGATATGACTGACGAATTAGCAAAGGGGCAGTTAATCGATGAGATCGATTTATTCATTCAAGAAAAGATCTTGTACTCTGATGAAGTTATTACACAGTCTGCATCAAAACATATTCAGAATAATTCCAAAATTTTAGCTTATGCTCATTCAGAAGTATTGAAAAAACTGTTCAAATATTGTGCTATTGATCAGGGCAAGAAATTCGAGATTTACATAATTGACTCAAAACCTTTATTCGAAGGCAAAAAACTGGCTAAAGAACTATCTTCGATTGCGAACATCAAATGTCATTATAACCTCATAAACTCATTATCCACAGTGCTTGAGCGTTCCGATATTGACTTCTGCTTTCTTGGAGCTCACTCCATGTTGTCCAATGGCCGCTTGTACTCGCGTGTTGGCTCAGCATTGGTTGCCATGTCAGCAAAGAACAAGAATATTCCAGTGATGGTTTGTTGCGAGTCGATCAAATTCAGTGATAAAGTTCAATTAGATTCTGTGACTTTGAATGAATTAGGTGACTCTGATGATTTAATTAATACGAAGCCATTCAACAAAACTGGTTTCAATTTGGAACAGTATTTGAAAAGACTAGAAGACGAGAAGAAACTGAATGAGCCATCGGCAAGTAAACAACAACATCATAACAGTAATAAGAAGGATTCAAAGAAGGAGATAATTCAACCGACTCATGACGATTCAAGAATATTGAAAAATTGGAAAACCGAATTACCTCAATTAAATATATTGAATGTATTATATGATTTGACACCACCTGAGTATATACAAAAAGTTATAACTGAGTTTGGTGCTTTACCACCATCTTCTGTTCCTGTTATCTTACGTGAATATAAGAGTACCAGTTAAATCAAGGAAGATTTATATTACCGAATTGTTTTCGTTTGCACATAAACGTATGTACTTATATATCAACTGTGAATACTTGCTTAAGTGTTTACACACTTATACAACGTTTACATATTATCTGTAAGTCGTTTCATAAGTACCCTTTTAGATCTATACGCTTAATATATAACTCAGTTACTTTCTACCATTCACTCAATTGATAAAGTAAATCATTCACAGATTGGCCTTCAAACACAATGTTCAACTAATGCGACGGAGTTGTCCATCAAATTGTCTTATATGATTAATGCATCAATCAAAATTGCTTGTATATACTGTATATAGTATATACTGTATAGTAAAAAAAAAAGTAACCGCTATTAATGAATAATTTGTTGTTATGTATGCTTCATGTGAGATTATATGTATAAAACAAAAAAGAAAACAAAAACTGAAAACAAAAGAGAAAAATAAATATAAACAAAGACAAGGACAAAAACAAAAAAAAAATCAAACATAAACAGGACATTGAGAAGATATCAAACGCAAGAAGGGGACACATAATTAGATAAACTAGGCGGAAAACAAATAAAGAGAAACTAAACGAAGAAGATGGAAAGAAAAAGACATATGAGAAAACAAACGCTCAAGTTGCGAACAAAAATAGAATAGAAATAAATAGGTATCATGAAGATAGAAGAGAGAAGCAAAATGGTTCCGCTTCTTGACCTGGCATATTCATCATCATTTAATTTCAACACCATTGTTACCATCATGATCACCTAAATTCAATTTCTTGACATAATCTTCTAACTTCTCCCAATGTAATGATCTTAACTCCTTACTTTCTCTTTGAACTTTAATTTGTTCTTCATATAATATACAACATCTATCATAAACCACCGGATTTGTATCCATGAATATTTTCAACGCATTATATGATAATGTTGATATAATACTATTCCAATTATGCGGTTTATCATTGTAATCGAATTCATTATTAATTCCCAGTGAGCCATCTGTTATGGATCCTGATTCTTGTAATTGTTGCTGTTGTTGCTGTTCCTGGTGATGTTGTTGTTGCTCAATCAAATCTAACTCAGGTTGAGCTAATTCATACAAACTTGGGAATATAATTGGTAAAATATCTTCCGCATTTTCAGTAACTAGGGAAATAAAAACTTCGTTATTGAATAAACATAAAACTTTTTCAGAAACTTGAAAATGAGGGGATGAAATACATTTTGACAATTGTGCAAATAAAGGAATTTCAATTCTTTGAAATTCCTGGGTATCTGTACCTTCGAAAATATCTTCAACTTCATTTAAAAACATTAATTCTTTAGGAGAGTTCACCTTCGGCCAATATCTCAACAACCCCATAATAACTTCTTCAGTTAAACCAGGATCCTTTTCCAAGAATTGCAAGATACAGTAAGCTAATTGAGGATGATATAAAGATAAGCTTCTAGCCTTGTGTAATGGTAATAAAACTCTAATTAAAAAAATTTTATGTTCTTCTTTTAGAGGTAATGCAAAACCATTGATAATTGAACCTAAAATTTCTAATAATTCCGAAACACCATTAAATCTGCCTGTATCATAAACAAAGGTTAAAAAAATATTAGCGATTGATTTTCGAATAAAAGATCTTAAACTTAAGAATTTCCCGTAAATTCGATGTAAAGTTGTTTTTAAGCAATCTCTTTCTCTACTATCTTCACTATCAAATAACTCCAATAACGTTAACACGAATTTATGATCAATGAATGGTTTCGCAACAGTATTATTGAATTCTGAACTTTCAACAAATCTTAAAAAAAACTCATAAACTAATTGCATATGAGGCCAAGCTAATTCATAGACGGGTTCATCTTCATCAGGATCATAAATATCACCAAATGGATTGACAGGGGGTGGGATTGGTCTAAAAATGTTGATTCTAAACATTTCAACAACATGCTCGTACATCTCTTCCGTAAATGAAATTCTTGCATTACTGATGAAATTGGTTAATTCGGTCAAAGTAAATCTTTTCAATTCTTTACCTTGAATATCAGAAGAATTATCGTAAAAGTCAAACATTATTTTACATTGATCCACTTTTTGAATAAATAACTCGACATGATATTCATTATCAACTTCATCGAACGATGCTAATTTTTCAAAAATTTGTTGATTCTGTTGGGGTTCAAATCTGGAAGATGAATGTCTTTGAGGGGTTCTTGGTATTAACTCCAGATCGTCTTTTGGAATTTTATCAAATACAGATGATGACGCTGAATGACCAGTATGCAATTTTGCTAATTCTAAATCTGGACCTGCCAAATCATGTTGCTGTTGATTATTATGATTATAGTGATGTTGATGATTATGAGAGGGTTTTAATGGTGGGGTATTAGTTGGAGTTGAGCTTGATGTACTATTACCAAATTGGGTTGGTATTATTGGTACTGGAACATGAAGTTGATTACCCTGTTGTTGTTGTGATTGTTCTTGAAAAAGCGGAAATTGTTGTTGATTTTGATTTTGTTGAGTAAAAGATTTCGAAGAGAGAGAGGAAGAAGGAGAAGTAGCAATTGAAGTATCATGAGTTGAATTGGCTGAAGATTGATCAGATGAAGCAGATGAAGATTTCTTGATTGGGATTGAGTTTGGAGAATTTGACGCAGGTGCTGTTGAGGAAGAAGAAGATCTAGTTGAAGACTTTTTGTCGTCTTTCTTTTTGTCTGATTTTTCACTTTTTGAAGAGCCCGTCCTGGATCTGAATCTTTGTTTAAAACCTTTCATCATATTTTATTTGTCTCTAGTGATTTAGGTTTATCTTTTAATGGGAAGTGATCTCGTAAGGTGATGCAGTTATAAAGCTGTGAGAGTGTGTGTTTTGGTATCTTTTCTTCCTTTGAAGCGAAGATCAAAATTAAATTAACAAGGTATATTAGAATGAAAGTTGAAGGGATGATTCAAATAAAGTAGAGCTGAAGTGAGATATTTGAATGATATTATATGCCAGAATTCTAGGTGGGGGTTAGTTGCTAAATATGATTAATCAACACAAAAGCCGGATATGCAGAAAACGATGAAGAAGAACAACAAATTAATATGGGTATGGGTATGAATTTTCTGAGTTGAAACTAGTATATACACTTGAAATAAACAACTGGATCAACGGGAACCGTGTCTTTCTAACAAATGGCTGAAAACAATGGTGTGAATCTTAGATATAAATAAATAAGCCTATGTCCGTGATAACAAAGATGAATTGACTTGAATCGTAAGATGAAGTTATGAGGAGTGTATTACTTGAAGTATGAAAAGTATATAGGAAGAAGTGGTATAGCTTTGTAGCCAGCTCTCTATGTCTTTGGTGTATTTGGTTATAGTACCTCTCTATTGATGTTCCTTTGTTTGCTTGGATTTTGGTTTTGGTTTTGGTTTTGTGTTTTTGGAGGTTTTGGGGTGACGTTTGTAAAGTTTGAGCGTGCAAGGGTGTTAGGTACTTATTGCGGATGAGGCTCACTTAGTAATACCTGTTATATAATTACATACATTGACTGTCCCTTGGCTGGATAGTTACTGATGGATAGTGACTGATTACCATCAAGACTCATTTTCAACCACCAAATTAGCTCTACTGTTTTCATAACTAACGAAACAGTTCCAAAAAAGACTTATAACATTCGCAGCGAACAATCGCAATCCAACAGGAACAAAATAAAAATTTATCAACTGGAAAATTGGCCAAACTGTCCAATTACTAACTAACGTTTCTATGTATTTTTCATTTAACTTCATTTTAATCTCATCAATGCCATATCCTTCCATTACAGTCATGCAAGTGTAGTATAATGAGATCCCAATGGGAGCCCACACCAATTGATCAAATGTCACTCTGCTGATTGTATCCAATAATTTTTGTGTCTTTGTGGTGAACAATGGTGAGGATAGCCGACTAGGAAATCTTATATTTGTAGCCAAAAATGAATACCATTTGTAACCGATAGGTGAAAATATAACACCTCCGTATATCATACCTCTTATTGTTCTAACCGAATCGAATTTTGTATCTCCGGTAGCTGGAAATAACAATTGCGCCAGAGCGTCACCTGTTCCAAAAAGTGCCTGTATTAAACTTGGGTTATAGAGCTGGTTAGTACCCTAATCAGGAAAAAAGTAATGGATTATGAATTGACAAACAGAAAAATAAAACTGGAAGCAAGCTAAGAGATGTATGAGATACGTACGGCTGTGGAGATGGCATTGCCAATAAATGGCCTCCTTGATAAGAAGGTAGAGTAAGTGTTGAACAGTCTAGACATTATGTATCGTTTATGCCGAATAATATTTCAATCGGTGAATAAACTATAGGAAGAAGCAATTATCATTATAACTGATATAGCAATATCAATGATTTACTCTCTTTTCTTTATCCTTAATCAATCCAAGTTTTGATCTATTTCCGAAAAATATGCAAGGTGTAAACAGTACTTCCGTACACCAATTATCTGGAATTATTTGCTGGGCGTCTATTTTCGCTGAACGCTTCTGGTCTGGTAAGCTGTCTCATGTAACCCTTTCAGTGCAAATTAAGTTCAGGTGGGAGGTCTTTAAGTTGAATCTTGGCTAGATCAATGACTAGGAAGTAGTTGTAGATGAGAAAGTTGGGACTCCTTGAAAAGTTGGTCGAAGAAAGTAAGCAATAAAGTGTTTGGTATCTTTGCTTATTGTAACATTGGAAAACATACTTTCTGTTGATGGAACAGGTGAATGTCTCCACAGGAAAACTTGATATTAGTTGATTCAGGATTCATGAACACTCCGAATTCTTGTATTCATGAAATGAAAAGGCGAAAATCAATGTTCTCGTGAGATGGCTATAGGTGGGCAGTATACAACATATCACTTGTTGCGCTTAAAAGTGAATGAAAATTAAAGGAGCTCTGTGACTTGGTGTGTGTTTTTTTTTGCCCCTTTTGGAGACTACAAGGTTTGCCAGTTTTCAAATCAACAGTGATCCATCAATAGAAAGGGATTACATCAAAGAAAATGACTGCCCTTTATATCGTCATAAGAAAGAGAAGTTTCAATTTCAACTCATTCTTTGAATTTCAAAAAGATACTAGTCTTATAGAACAGATTACAAATAGATATAATTTCTGAAAAGCACTTCTCAAAAAAAAACTCAATGATATTTGCAAGCATATCTACAACCTGTGACTATTTATCGCTCAATTTCCACAGTTTACTAAAAATAGCCATACGTCAACCAACATTATATGCTTCCATAGATCACAACATCCTAAGCAACACTTGTCCAAATAAAAGTCAGTCTTTTATCAGACTTTGTTTGTGAAATCATGACAAGATTGGTAGAAAATTCAAATAAGAATTAGGCTTTGGATCGAACTGTAGCTGATAATACACTTTCTTGTAATTTCTCAATTTCAGTGACAAATGACGTAATCATCAAAGTTTAATATTCTTCAACTCACCACGCAAGAAATCCAGGTCGTGGCCTGTCCATAATTGTTTGTCCCTTTCGGTCAAACATAAATTGCCTAATCGGGAAGTATTTACGTAACCGTCAACACCCTTTAGATCTGATGACTGGCAGCAAGCTTCTTCTGAAAAGTTAAGAGGGTGGGTACAATTGGGCTTCTATACCAATTTATTGGTTCTATTTTATACATTCAGGTTAATGATTGGTTACTTATAATACATATAATAAGATTGAAACATAATAATAGCATTGATGTCTGCAAAGCAAGCTAGTAAACACTTCAGAAGCTCCTCCAACAGAGACGTGTTTAATTTTAGATTCACAAAAGCTCACTCGATGACACCGCCTTGCAATCACCCTTTAATCAATTTCACCTCCATTTCCAAAATCCATATGGACTTTCATCCACTTTTGCTCTTTTCTCATTTACTTTAAATCAACTAATTCTTTTGCTCCTTTAAAGTATCAACTTATTATAAGTAACTTATTAAAAACTTATATTGTTCTTATCTTTATAAATTATAATTACGTTTTAATAAATTGACTGATTATTTATTAATATTACAAAAATGCATAGAACTTACTCACTAAGATCTCAAAGAGCTCCAACTGCTTCCGACTTGCAAAGTCCAATTGCTGTTCCTCCTTCTTCTACCAAGGCGTAAGTATATATATCATATCCCATGGCCAATACTGTCCACTTTTTGATTGTACAATCTTACTAACTATATTATATTCTCTATGATACACCTCTTAATACAGCAATAGATTTTTTGGTAAAGGATCAATTACTGGTTCTATTAGAAGATCAACTGCGGGTTCTTTTGGACCTGATTTAGCTAAAAAATTAGCTCAATTAGTTAAAATGGAAAAAAATGTCATGAGGGCAATTGAATTGAGCTCAAAAGAAAGAAAATCTGCTGCTAAGCAGTTATCTTTATGGGGTTCTGAAAATGAAGATGATGTTTCCGATATCACTGATAAATTAGGTGTTTTAATTTATGAAATCGGTGAATTGGAAGATCAGTTCATTGATAGATATGATCAATATAGAATCACCTTAAAAGGTATCAGGGATATTGAAGGTTCAGTTCAACCTTCAAGAGATCGTAAATTGAAAATTACTGATCAAATTGCTTATTTGAAATACAAAGATCCTCAATCCCCAAAAATTGTTATCTTAGAACAAGAATTAGTTAGAGCAGAAGCTGAATCATTAGTCGCAGAAGCTCAATTATCAAATATCACAAGAGAAAAATTAAAGGCTGCATTCTCTTATCATTTTGATTCAACTAGAGAACATTCTGAAAAATTGGCTTTAATTGCTGGTTACGGTAAAGCATTATTAGAATTATTAGATGAATCTCCAGTCACCCCGGGTGAAACCAGACCTTCATATGATGGTTACGAAGCATCTAAACAAATCATTATTGACGCTGAAAATGCATTAGCTAACTGGACCTACGAAACTGCTCAAGTTAAACCAACTTTAAGTTTCAAAGCTACAGATGGTGATATTTACGATGATGAAGATGAATTAGCTGACGATGTTGAAGGCTTGAATGTCAATGATGAACAATGGGCCGAAGCTGATAAACAAGCTGCTTAAGCATTTTGAGCAAAAGATAAGCCACTACTATCTTTGATTTGTTGTATCGTATTTTATTCATTCATTGATTTGTTTATTTTTTTTGGTCTTCTTTATTTTGTGTACTTTTTAACTCACTTTGTCTTATTTCACTTTTATCTCTCGCTGTTTTAACATTTTATTATATTAAGGTTTTGTCCCTCTTGACAAAAGTTCATTTATTAAGTTTAGTTGAATTATTTTTGTTTGTTTGCTTTATATGTGTGTTGATATACAATATAATAATATTATTATATTATATATTATATATTATATTTACTTCTAATAATTAAGAACCTATCAATCACTCAATCGATTAAACTATGGAATGATGTAATATCCAATTTCAATTCATATGGAGAAACATTAATCAGAGTCCAGTACAATACGTATTTTGTTGTATGAGTAATTTTTTCAAACCGTTCAATCAGAGAAACCGCTCGTTAATTACTGAAAACTACCCCCAAATACATGTGGCTGACATTGCTCTCGCGCACCCACAAAATCGTTCAACTTTGAGGTTTTGAGCCTGTGGATTGTGAAATGCACTCCTGCTGTCGTTTGAAATTGCCATTTCTAGATCGATCTAGATACAGATGCCGGTAGAAATTACAACAGGTAAATAAACACAGTACTGAAATGGATATTCGATTATATATATATAGATGACATTATATGTTCCTTGAGTAGATCTATTTGCATTAATGCTATAAAATAAAAACGTACAACAATTGGGAACAAATAAATTAATCGTCTTACTCTTTTGGTTCGAAAGTTTTGAACCAGATAACTTGATCATTGAGTACTTTCTCCTTAGAGTATGCAACAACAGGATCCTTTGGGTCCCCTCTACATGAAAAACCATGAGAAACTCCACCAAACAGATCAATTTGGTATCTCACACCTTCTTTCTCTTTCAAGATATCCTCAGTTTCTCTTCTTAATTCAGCAGGGAACATAATGTCAGTCTGAGCAGCCGAAATTAAAACAGGTTTAGTTATAGCTTTAATATCATCAGTAGTTAATAAGGATGGATGCGGGACCGCTCCAACATCAAATAAGCCATCTTTAGCTAGGTGTTCGATGACAAATTTGGCACCATAACAGTAACCAACACCAACTAAGTACTTCGGAGCTGTTTCTTTTCTTAAAGTATTCAAGAATCCTGTAACAAAGACAGAAGTTTCAGCTGGATAATGATTAGGGAACCATTCTTCTAATGACACACCTTCAGTTTTTGGATCACCTTTCAAAATATCTGGGATTATAACCCATAAACCTGTTAATTTGGCTAATGAGTCAGCGATCAACTTGATATTATTGTAATCATATCCGAAGATATCAGTCAAGATGACTAGAATTTTGTCGGACTTAGTACCGGTGATGTAGGCATCGTATCCAAATACTTTGGTTATTGTACCTGTTGGTTCACCGTCTGTTATAAAGTTATCAAGACGAGTAGTGTAGTCCTGGATGGTTAGTTTAAACTTTCAACAAAATAGACCATTGACAGTAAAAATCTTAAATACATACCGTGAAGTTTAGTAGTGATACAGCATGGACCTAAAGACATTTTTTTGATAGATAGATAGATAGATAGATAGATAGATTGCTAGATGGATTATATGATTATTGATAGAAAGAAATAAGGGGAATGAAATTATAAAGATCTAGAAGATGACAATATCAATGTAATTTATACAGTGAGATATTTCAATTGGAACTAAATTAGTTTAACAATGAAACAAACTCGGCACCCAGCTACAATTTGGATGGTTCGGATCTTGTCACAATTAGTCAAGAACAGACTCTTACAACGTTGAACGAACGAAGTAAGTGTGAACCAACCAGGTGCGAAAATTTCAATCATTATTAATTTCATCTTCCAGATGCCATATTTGTTAATGTCTCGTTCTATTCGGAGTTTTGGTCCCTGCCGGAGATTTGAAGACTAAATTTAAGGTTAGGAGTTAGGAGGTAGGATTGGGGAGTTAGGAGTTATGATTATGTGATTTGTGATGTAAACATTGGGAATTTGGACCGAATGATTACCAGATTAATTATACTGAGTTCTTTGCTATTTAGCGACTTGATGATTTTAGATACTTGACGATTACCAAATCATTAATTAATAATCAATTATTTAATTACGAGGACAAGCTCCCGTTTCTCTTCAACCTCTTGAATATACATGAATATCCAAATGAACGGGGATAACATATCTACTCCTATATTTGACCCTGAATTTTTTAGCATCTCGGTCATCGACAAACAAGCCTTCATTCTCATCATCACTCACATTCATAGTAGACTTGTTGAATATTAGATCTTTCACTAATAATGTGCTTGAATACCGAGGCTTCTTGGCCAATATATCGGTAATATATGGAGCGAAATTAGTCTTAGTTATTCCTTCAACTATTGCTCGTGTTCGTATCGTTTCAATCTCTGATAATGTTGTAATTAAATAACATTTCCACTTTTCTGTAATCATAGGCAATTTTAATTTTCGATTAAAGTCATCCTGATCTTGATATCCAGTGCCAATCATTGTTTTCGTATCATTGATCTTATTCGTATTCATCAATAGCAACTCTTCATTCTTGGACTCTAATAATAACCTCATCAACACAGTTTGTATTTCGTCGAATAATGATTTCAAATCTCGATTGGATAATGTAACTCTATGAGTTTTCGTCAATGTTATTATATTTGTGATTTTAGAGTGATTCGGACTTGATCCATTGATTGTCGCTTGTAATGTGGAGTAATCATCTTCTATACTCTTAGTAACCTCTTTTCTGTTTATGAATGTACGAATTGGTAAGACTGAGGTCTTTGATATTCTTATAAATGAAACTCTGTATGGCTTGTTAGTATGGGAAATTAAGAGTGTGTGTTTGAAATAATTCCTGCGCTAACTCACATTGGAGCCATTGAATTTTCTTTTTGAATGAGATCTCTAATTTGTCTGATCTGCTTAGTTTGCGTTTGATAGTGCTGTTCGAAATGCCATCGAAGGTTTTTAGTATAGTCCAGCAGTAACTAGTAGGTAGTAGGTACTATGAATATTAAGAAAGAAAGCGCTTTTTATTGAGGATGAACAGACACGCGGATGCTTGTGCAGAGTTGTATGTGCGTCTATCTTCTCTTCTGGAAGAAGACTTGACATACAGAATTGACATATTTGATTGACCTAATTGATAACTGATAACAAAACAGTCATCTTTAACTTTCTACCATGTAATCAACAACAGGATTGACCAGAAACTACCGAGGAAGAACAAACACACGCCAAAAAAAAAAATGGATACCTCAGATGGGTTCATACCCATTCTTTCCATGTTCTATGCAGTATTCCACCCAACAGAAGGAACTAAAGTTGTTCATCAAGTACCAAGCGGATCTATAGTCCCATCAACAAGTTCGAATGAACACCCTAATTCAATATCGGCGCCATTGTTAGATTTTGACTCTATAAAGAACTACGTTATTCCCAAACCCGGTCTATGCGATCGATTGATAACGTTTAAGTATAACAGTTATAGAGTGGTAGGATTCCCTGTTAATATATACGGTAGTCATTATGCTAGAAATTCATTCAATTTCAATTTTTGCTTTGTTTTCCCATACGAAAGTGATACCACTCCATATGAAGGACACGTCAAACGGCTAGGTCGAATGTTTAGAGCATTAGAAGAACAATCCCAGTTACTTTCAAAGTCTGAAAAGGGTCATGAAGTGTTTTTCAAAGATCGCAATGTGAATGCTACTACCACTCCAACAACATCCACAGGCACAACTAATGCTCCAACAGCTTCTCAAGCGCCGACTCCGATTCCAACACCAACCGCATCATCAGGTCCAACAACAGTGGTACATCCATTGTCTCATACCGATAGTATCGAGTCATCATTACAATTCAATAAACAAATAGTGGAAGATATGAAATATTTGAAAATGGTGGAAGATTTAGATGAACTGGGTAATCAAGTAATTGTCACAAAACAAACTCCAGGTCAGTTGGGCACAACTCAACCGAAATTATCATCTATTGAAAGTTTGGTACAACAGATTTTCCAAGATTTGAATAATTATTCCGAGTGCTTGATACCAATCGAAGGAGCAAGTTCTGTAGATATAAAATTGTTTCCTATTGTCCCTCCACCACCCGATTTGAATGCGTCTGATGTGCCAATTGCCACTGTAAAATTAGAATCAATGGTGGATCCATTATGGGATCCAACTATGTTGAAAATATTACCATTCATAAATGGTATCAACTCAATCAAGAAAATAGGTCAATTAGCAGACGCTGATTACGACTTAACTTGTCAATGTATACAACACTTATTACATTACAAATCTGTTACGATAATAGATATTTTCCAATTTAGTAATTTATATGCTCCAACATCCCAAATTGGTAATTTTTTAAGAGATCCATTTATGGCTTCTGAATGTCAAGCTTATGTTATTTCTGCTACGGGGACTTTTAATAGTTTACCTTTGAGATCCGGCAGGGCATCAATGGCAAATTCTGATGCTGATGGGAACAGTATTAACTCGTCTTCCTTAAAGTTAGACAAATCTTCCCCTGTTCCTAACTCTCCTCGTCAATTATCATCGCATCAACAACATGGGAATATCCACACAGGATCTACACCCATAACCAATATACACTCATTCGGAGTATCTGTTTCACCGAGCATTAATAATAATCCAACTTTGATATCCAACTATAGGGCCCCACCAAGATTGCAAAGGCAACATCACGGCGGATCACAAATGAAATTCACAAAGATAATCTTACCATCCAAGGCCACATTATTTAACCTATATATATCACTGAATCAAAACATCCCTTTGAAACAATGGTATATGGAAAACCATAAAATACTTGAAAACATAGATATTAGACGGTTTGTATCATTTGGTGTTTTACGTGGTTTGATTTATAGAGTTCGAAGTTATCCTGCTTCGATAAGATTAGCCACATCAATTGATTTCAGTAGATCATTAGCAAATAGTTCTTCAATCGCAGGAGGTTCAAAAAATTATAATGTCTCTAGTTTACCAATAACTGATGTTAATATGAAATCAAACAAATATCGAACTCCGATTGTGAATGATGGTATTGAAGAAGAAGAAAGCGAAAATGAGTATATAGATGAAGATAATACATTCATCGGCGGAGCTCCCACTATCAGTGAAGACACAGATGCAATGAATCCAAATAGTAGTGGTGTTGGGAAACGTAAGACATCATTTACGGACACCGATGAACGTGCAGACATATTTATCGATTTTCATGCATTGAAAGCAGAAAGAATTCGTCGTAAAGAGGAACTGAAACTTGTTAAACTGTTGAAAAAGTGTAAAGATTTTGATTTGGTTTGTACAGAAATGAATAAATCAAAAGCTGATGTGATTGATCTATTGAATGGATTGGCAGATTGGAGTGTTATTAATTCATGAGCGATGTTGATCATAAGTTGAGCCGACGCTCAGTGTGTAATTGTAACGAAATTATCAATGTCAATGTTTTAGGCGCTAATCATGATTTATAATTTAAATTCTCCAGTATATTCAATTTAAAATTAATTTTTTAAATTAATTGACGCGGCGATCGTCTTTTTGCCAAACTCGAACCGCGTCCTGTTTGTTTGTTTACATGTCTAAAAGTTGTCATGATTCATAATTGATGAAGTATATGTGACAGTAGTCAGCTATTTGAAACACTTTCACTCTCAGACCGAACTCATAAAAGGCAGCCAGGCCCCCATCAACTTTGAACAATGTCCTTGCATGCTCCAGAGTTGAACAGCAATACCAACAGACTCAAACGAAATAGTAATTCAAGACAAATCAACAACAATAGAAGTAGTATTGAAACCAATAATAACATTAGAGAAAATGCCACTTTCCAATCCAATGAAGTGAGAAGCACAGAGTCCATAAGTGTTATAGTGAGGTGTCGTGGAAGAAATGAAAAAGAATTAAAGGTGAAAAGTCCGGTAATGGTCTCTATACCCGAGAAACCAGGTTCAAACCAAGTCAGTGTAAATTCGTCAACCGATATCAATTTCACAAGTCAAATATCATCCTTAGCCAGAGTGTATACCGTTGATCAAGCATACGGACCTGGAGCTGATCAAGAGATGTTTTTCAAAGGTGTTGCACTCCCTTTATTTAATGAATTTATAAGGGGCTATAATTGTACTATATTTGCATATGGTCAGACTGGTACAGGCAAGACATATACAATGTGTGGTGATATAATTGATAAACAACAGGAGCTATCTACAGATGCAGGACTTGTACCAAGGATATTATGTAAATTATTTGAGAGTCTTGATGATGAATTCATAGTCAAATGTTCTTTTGTGGAGATTTATAACGAAGAGTTGAAAGATCTACTGGGAGATACTAAAAGTCCCCCAACAAGATTGAGAATCTTTGAGCATCGAAAACCTATTACAAGTGAAGATCGAAATTCTACCGCTATCAAAATAGATGGGCTAGAGGAATATCATATCAAGACTGCACATGATGGTTTAACTTTATTAAAGCAAGGCATGGAGAAAAGACAAACTGCCGCTACAAAAATGAATGACTTATCAAGTAGATCGCACACAATTTTCACAATAACTTTAATTCAGAAAAAAACTACAAATGAGTATCAATTTGCAAAAATGAACCTTGTTGATCTTGCCGGTTCTGAAAATATCAATAGATCAGGTGCAATCAATCAAAGAGCTAAGGAAGCCGGGTCCATTAATCAAAGTTTACTAACTCTAGGCCGAGTCATTAATGCATTAGTTGATGATAGTTCATATATTCCATACCGAGAATCCAAATTGACCAGATTATTACAAGACTCTTTAGGCGGTAAAACTAAAACAGTGTTAGTTGCTAACATTGCTCCATCAAGCTTAGATTTGCAAGCTACAACCAGTACTTTGGAATATGCAACAAAGGCAAAAGATATCAAAAATACTGCACAAATAGGTCCTTTAATACCTGACAAGGTATTATTCAAGGAATTGATTGAAGAGAATTATAAACTCAAACTAGATCTAAAAGCAACTAGATCAAAAGAAGGCGTATATCTGAATGAAACAAATTATAACGAATTAATGATCAATTACAAAAACCTAACTAGTGAAGTTGAAGAACTCAGAAGACAAAAAGAATCTTTATCAAATCAGCTTATCCACCAATTTAAAAAGAATGATATGGAAAAGCAAGAAAAGTTCAAAAATTTAAAGAGTATTGATGATTTGCAAAAAACAATAGTTGATATGGAAAATCAATTGAATAAGCAAAATGAAAACGAATTTGAATTATTGCAAGTCAGTAGGAAAATAATTGAAATTACTAATTTCGATATTCAGTCAATGATCGATTATCAATTAGATACCCGAGATTTTATCAATTCAAAGTTGAAAGATTCAATTGAGCCAATAATTAAATCAATTAAAATGATGATTTCAGTAACAAATAAAAAGAATGATAAATCAACTGATACATATGATCAACTAATTATATTATCATCCAATTTAATGAAAGAGTTAGAAGTAATAAAAAATGAACACTCGACTATAGTTTCAAAGATTATTGAAAAATCAGAAGAATTCAAATTATCAAAAGACGATCTACTGAAGTCATTCACCAGTTTAATGAAATCAATTAACAAGACCAAAGAAATAACTAAATTATCCAATGATAATAACGCCACATTCAATAATTTCATAAATAAACAATTATTCAATGATATTGATGAAATCACTAATCAGTTAATAGAATCTAACAATACTAAAATAAGCACATTTAAGAAGCAATTGAATGAACAATTGAATACTCTATTTACATCAATCACGACAGAAACTACTCAAGATATTATATCATCGACTAGATTGAAACTAACTAAAGAGTCTAACGAATGGATAACAAATTCACAAAACATAACTGATACCCTTCAAACAAACACGAAATCAACACTTGATCAACTAACACAGCAGAACAACAACTTACTGAATCAATTCGCATCTACTATTGGAGTATTCAACTATCAACGTGCTAAAGTGACCTCTTTGGAGAGCAAAGTTGCAGACACTGCAAATACAATGAAGACGACGACAGTGTTACAAAATAGGTTGCTGGATGAGTACAAAAGTTCACAAGGGATTGAAGCCATTTTGGGTTCTCGATTGGGGGATGTTTCCGAAATGATGATACGGTTAGAGAAGGAAATGAACGGGAGAACAATGGAAGGTAAAGCAGTGGGCTCCATTGAAAGGTCGATGAAGTTGGTTTGTGACTTAGAAGCGAAGTATGGCCATACGGAAAAGCCAAAAATCTCGGACACAAACAAATTTAATACATCACCACTGAAGAGATCCACAACAACGAGAAATCTGGTTTCACCTTCAAAAAAGGCGTCTACAATAAATGGTTCAAAAAGTCCTATCAAAAGGGAAATTGGAAAAGTGATGGACGTGGAGAATGACAGTGAGTTGGTAAGAGGCGGGAAAAGGGTCAGAAGGGGATAATTGATTTTTACGAAGTGAACACAATAGGAAGTATCGCCATCACCACGTGTGTGATAGGTATCAGCTAGTATACGTACTAATGATAACAAATGTGTAAAGGTATATTGAAACAATAAATAATAAATATGTAAATAAACAATTAAATAAATAAATAAATAAGTAAGTTTCTCAAGGTAAGAATAAATATAGCCATAATTGTTGAACAAGCTTGTGAAAGAAAAACATTCAACAGAAAAACGGAAAACGAAAAACGGGATGGTGAACAAGTGAACAGCCAGGAGAATTGATTATGAAAAGAATATCAATCCGCTTAATCAGGCATATATGCCAACAGAATAGTCAGGTCAACTGACAAGAGAGTCGAGGAAAACAGGTCGATAAGCACCAGCACAGACATATACGAATTCTGAAAACTAATAAACACATGTAAGCTCATTGATTTTCATGTCTTTGTTAACAATACTTAAAGGAAAGAACAAGTATAAGACTGCTGTGATTGTGATATCCGCCCGTAGATTTTATGCTTTTCTTTTGACTGGTGGGGTGTGGGTACGACAGTTGCTTAGTAGTGGGCAAAATGTCGATATGTACAGGTTGAAAGACAGTACTAAACATGACAGCAGTTCATCTATCGCTAGCATTACTTATACTTTTTCTAAATTGTTCTAAGGATGAGTTAGTTCTACTACTCGAACTACTTGATCTTCTTCTTTGTTTTCTTGCAAATGAAGGATTGACATGATCTTTACCTAAAGTTTGTGCCAAAATTGATAAAATATCAGTTAATGATAAGACACCAATTAGTTTCCCACTTGACCCGGAATCATTATTTATTTTATCTTGAATTTGTGCAATTTGTAATTGTTGAGGGGTGGTGGTCGTAGAAGACGACGATGTTACTGATGATGATGATGATGAATTATGAGAAAGTGTATGTTGGTTCATTGGTAATGACGAAGGGAGTGGAAGCTGTATCGGTTTAGTTGAGTCAAAAGTTGGAGATTGTGGAGCAATTGTTGTGTTTGTAGGAGATTGTTGATTACTTATTATATTGGAATCTGGTTTCACGATCCATAGTCTGTGAGCTTTGGTAGCAACCAATTTTGCAATAGTTCTAGCTAATGATGAAGATGTAGTAACATGAAAAATTGGGAAAGAATCTTTACCATTTTCTAGACCTCTTGAGTTTAAAATAACCGAAATAAAATGTAAACAAGATTTATATAATAAATCTGATTTTGAAGAAGTCGAAACAAGTTTAACATCAGTGACAGAGATATTACCCAACAAATTATAATTTCTATCAACAACAGCTAATGACGAAATCATTAGATCATGCATTTTTAATAGAGCTTCAATTAATAACTGATCACCATAAATACTAATAACATTTGATGAACCAATACCTAAACTTGCTAAAGAAGAATTTAATAAAGGTTCCATTGAAGGAAATCTTCTTGCATTATCCCATAAATATTTGACTGTTCTTCTTTGAGATAAGATACCGGTTAACTTATTGTTATTTGTAATTGCGACCCTATGAACTCCTGTACCTAAAATTTCAGCAACAGTAGCTAAAGTGTCTGATTCTGTTAGTTTAATAAATGGATTTTTGTTCGTTAATCTAATAACAAATGAAACAGGAACTTGTTCACCTTTTTGAGCTTTGGCAATTAGTTCAGGAATTCTTTCTTTTGGTTGATAATCGATTGATTGAAATGATTCTGATTTTAATTTATTCAACACTAATAACAAGTAAGAATTCAAATCAGTATAATCAAAAGTTAAAAAATCCAAATCTTCCGGTGAATCTTCTACAGGTAAAGAAGTTAAGTTATGTTCAACTAAAGTTTGAAAAGCATTTTCAACAGAAGTCTCGGAATTAATGACAATTAATCTATTTGTTTCAACCAATTCACTTAGTAGGACATGTTGCCAATCCAACGGAACAGTCGAAGAAGAAGACTGAGTTGAAGAAATAGATGTATTTCTAGATAGGGATTGACCAGTTGATTGTTGTTGTAATTGCTGTTGTTGTTGGTTGTGATGATGAGGATTAGAAGTGGTAGATGAAGAATTCAACGAAAAATTAAAATTCGAATTTGCGGGAGAGTTTGGGTTCGATATATAACCATCAATCGAGGACAGTTCATTTGGATTTGGATTGAAAGGTTCTAGAGGAGGTGGAGTTGAAAGCATTTCCACTATTGAAGCTTGTCTGGCTTGAGGTCTTGGAGAACCTGGGGCTCTAACTGATTGAGAAGTAGGATATTTACCACCTGATGCCATTTGAAAAAAGAGAAAAAGGATTTTATATGCTTATATGACTATGATAAACAAAATTGTTGTGTAAGTGATGAAAACTGATTAGTGACAATTGATATATCAATTGCTGGGATGTATGTAGTAGGTATATCGTGGTATGTAGAATTAGCAAACTATGATAGGAATGAGATGTTCAGTGAGTTGTACTTATAAGAATGGAAGGTAATGAAAACAACAGTTGGCACAATTGAGGGATGGATATATGAGTCAGAGTAAGTACTGAACAGCGTGCAGGAAGTGGTCAACAACTCAAATTATCAATAAGACAAACAAGACAACTAAAACGACCAATTTGATACTTACCATCTTCTTCAAATTTTAATTGAGATTGAGAAAGAGTACGTGGGTGGTGCAAAGATGTAAACGTCACTCGATTTACTATCTAGTATCTACTAATCTAGTATCTATTATACTTTTCAGTTGTAGCATTTTTTGTTAAAATGATTTATTTGGTTAGCGGTTAGAGGAATCACGTAGAAGAGAGAATTTGATACTAAAGTAGGATAAAGAGCATCGTCATATACAATTTAACATGTTCAATGAAGACCTTTAGTTGGTATCGTATGCTCAACTCTGCTTACAATAGAAAGAGGCCTACCATTCAACTAACTAAATCAATAATTTCCAACCTTGAGACTTCAATATCTGATTCACTAATACTTTATACCAAACATTATCAGCATGTCAATATAAACACAGAAATTTCTCAGATAAAGATTTGTGATAGTGATTGGACAGGAGTTACAACGAGGCCAAGTAATCAGGGCTTATTGGATCTTGTTCCTCAGGAAGGTTTACAGTCTTCTGGGCAACAGGTTGAAACAGATACGTCTGTGCTGTTTGACAGGGCGTTGCTTGAAAGTCGAAAATCAAGTATACGTGCCATCATTGATGATGATTTAAGGTATGCAAAGTTTATGCAGCTATCAAACAAAGCATTCAACGCTTCTTCATCATTAGTTACGAAACATTTATCTCTAGTCACAGCAACTATTGATGCGTATTGCGATATTGAACAGCCCCGGTTAGAGTATATTAGACTGGAAATCCTAACATCCTTTTCCCGATTGATTACAAGAGCATTTTTAAATGATCTCGTGGTATTACATGATATTCCTGCACCCACAAGGGAGAAAATGATGGACGTGTTAAGCGACTTCAAAAAGGATGGGTTCGGATTGACTTGTGATGAGTTCGAGTTGTATGTCAAATTACTCTCGATAGATGGATCCATCATGGATGCTATTGAATTATATGGAACTATGTCATTGCATTCAAATATAGACTCTTACAGTCATGTCAAAACACTATTTGAAAACATCGACTCACAATTAGAACTGACCGCATTATTAAAAATTCTATCTAAAAACTCATACCCATTGAATCCAATGATGCTACAAAACATGTTCAGAATCCATTCCAAGACTAAAAGCTTCCGGAATTTCATGAAAACTGTTGAATTGTCTTTAAGGTCAAATATTTTTGTATTACAGACTAATCAAATGATGAATTCTATTTTACAATGTTTGCTCGAATTTGGGTTTTACTCATCAAGTAAGAAAATCTTACTATCAGCACTGGAATTATATAATATTGAAGAGACTCCAATATCAAAGGAAAACCAAGTCATATTGGAAAAGTTGATTAGAATTGGGAAAGCTCCGAAGACATTCTTACTTTATTCTTTGAAACCCTCAACCGAAACATTTCATTTGTTTTTCGACTATTTCAAAGAATCAATCCCCAATTCATCAAAAGAAATAAAACATCTTACTCAGTTAATGAACTCAAATGATGTTGCAAGCAACGATTCAATAATTAATGTTAGTTTGAAAAGTATTTTATCAGATGGCTCAGATGGCCATACTATGATATGGTCAATTGCAGAACAGCATCGGATAGTAAAAGACATTACAGCAGCTAACTCCAATCAGTTCACTCTCACCAAGGGGACATTTCTACTACTAATTAAGACGATAAACAGACTTATTAGTATGACACACAATCCATCGTTAGAGTTACACGCATTCATGAGAGAATTACAACACTATGGTGATTCATCTGACATCGTTTACGAACAGTGGAGCCAGCGACCAAAGGCACAGCTCCACATGGACAGACTTCATGACCTTATCTAACGTATAATAGACTATACATGGAAAATTTAGCTTGCTCTGGAGATTTGTTGTCACAAATATGGGCTAGGTTGGAAGTCGGTCAAACGTCGCACTGAATGAGCTAACATACTAACATTTCAAGATAAAGAGAGCATTTCAAAATAGCAAACAATAGAAGAGGACAAAAAAATAAGATTTAATTCCTGACACCGGCTTCCGTATAGTTCAAAACTGGCACTAGATCTTCAATCTGTTAATAAAACAACTAAATACTAAATACTAAATACTAAATTACTAAATAGTAAATACTAAATAGTAAATACTGAAATCAAAATGGGACAATCGGGACGAATGTGGAAACAGAATTGTCCACCCACACATCCATACATCTAGTCTCTTATCTCGGATTTCCAGCTCCACCGCCCAATTTACCGAAAATAATAAAATAAACGGTTATCGTTCACCTGAGAAACAGTATAAGTGATCGGTGTTGGTCATGATGTTGGTATCCGTTTTTGCGTCGACATTGGTTCAAGAGATGGATAATCCAAAGTCAATTTGTCAACCAGTCAGTGAGGTGTTGCCTTTTGGATTTGTGTGCTTGCTTGTTAGATCACTTGTGCAATGTCCATCTCCCCAGGAAATGATTCCGACGACAGTTTTAATGTGGTCTCAAATTCCAAATCTCTAACAAAAGGGAAGAAAACTGGCAATGGGTCACATCAATACCCCAGAACCAAGCGACAAAGGTATAGCAGAAATGGCTGTTTGAGTTGTAAGAGGAGGAAAGTCAAATGTGATGAACTGTTACCTTCTTGTGGAAGATGTACAAGGTTGAAATCGGAATGTGTTTACTACAGGATTTACAAATATCAAGCACCCCCGAACACGAATCTAAATGCCACTACAAATGCAGAGATAGAAAGAAATAGTGACTACCCGGATACATTGTCTTCCCTTCATTCGAAGCACGGTCAAACAACCCCGAGAAATATATCATATACTTCTAGCTCACTGATCAACAACACAAACGATAAAGCAACCCCTCCCTTCATCGGGCCATCTAATAGTAATGATAATGAAATAGTCACGGAAGGACTAGCTAATCTATTGACTAACCAAGAATTATTATTTAGTGATATTGCGGGATTAAACGATACGGAGTTTTTTAGTGATGGTCATATGTCAGATAATATCCAGTTACTGCTGCCAGAATTTGATTTAATTGCTAATCATACAACCTCCTATACTAATGATCAGAGTAATGGCGATGCTGTTGGTGAGACAGTTAGTTCATCAAGTATTTCGGAGATTCGCAATGCCCATAATTTGTTTCAGGAAGATACTGGCAATCAGAAGCAGAACTCCCGCCCCGGTCATCCACCGCTGACTCTCAATCATACATATCCACCTTCAAATCAGCATCATGTCTCTATTCCACTCCCACTCCCACCGGCAAATATTCATGATTTCCAACTTAGTAATATTGTTACTGAAGGAGTTGGGCATATTCGAACCACTGACAGTGCACGTAGTCATCATCATTTACATAAGACTACTTCCAATTTTTTGCAATCGGAGTATCAAAACAATATCTTGAGTTACGATTATCTATATAATCTAAATAAATCAAGTTCTGAATCCGAATTAAATGCTATTACCAATTCACTGAAAATCAATGTTTCGGAGTCAATTCATTTACAATCTTTTATTAAAAATGTTCATTTGGTTTTATTCCCATTGGCTATCTCTTATCTGAAATCCCCGTTTATCAAAGTTTTTCTGGAGGAAGCTCAAAATAGTGTTTATTTGCTCAATGCAATGTTAGCCTCAGGTGCTAGATTCTTATGCGAAAAGGCTAAGATTGATAGAGACGAGCATATATATGAATTTGAAGACAAAATTGATCGTTCTTATGTTCAGTCATTAGAAAGTCAGATTGAATTGAATGATAGATATAGAGTTCATTATTTGACTAATTGTTTCCAATCATTGAAATCGATTTTGGGAAACTTAGAAGATATTCATAATGTGACTGGAAATGTCGAAAGTGCAATACTAACAAGCTTATTATTAACTGCAGATTTGTCATCAAATAAAAATGACAAATGGTCATTACATTTGAAAGGTGCTAAACAATTTCTGAGTATGTACGAAGATACAAAAAAAGAATTAACTCCACCTTTGATATTATCAAGATATCTATTTTCTTCATTGGAGATATGTTCAGGGATGGCAGCTTCTACGGGTAGTAGTTTAGATCTTGATGAATTTGTGTCATGGATACCTATCCCATTAAATCATGGACCATTGCCAATATTATATAAGATGGGATTAGTAGTTGATGGTAATTTTGGAAATGAAGAGTACAGTATGGGAGGATTCAAAACTTATTTAGGTTTTAGTGATGATACAGTAGCAATTATTAAAGAGATGGTTTGCTCCAAAAAAATGGATGATACAGACCCTTTTTCTATAACTAGGATTTTTGCATCGATTGACAAAGCTAGGAAATTTCGTGTTATTACTTCCGAAGCACCATACTTGATACCAATTGAATCAAAATTTCACCCATTGTATGAAGGTGAAGACAAAACAAAATTGGTACTATCGGGCTATTATCGCATTACGTCTCTGAGAATGATGAAAATTGTATTGCTAGGAATAAGAAATAGTAATACAAATAAATATCAGCTTTCATTGCCAATGAATATACAGAACATCGAAACAGGTGAAACCCCATGTTGGATATCTCTGTTTGATTTTGTTCATCGGATACGTGTCGAAACGTTGTATTTATATGCGTTGACTTCTGAAAGATTCTTGGGATGTCCTGTCCAAAGCCCATCGGTACAGAAAATGTTGAAAATAGCAATTGATTCATGTTCGTTTATGATCCACTTAGATTATGAGAATCTGATAGAATCGGATTTCGAATTCCTAGAAAATCATTATAATTCAGATATTGAATTAGATGTTCGCTACATGGATAAGGTCAAAAAGGATTATATAAATGGATTTTTTGAATTAGGTGAATTAGAATTAAATGAGATCTACCAATCTGTTAAGGATTCTCAATCATCAATTGATTTCAGCAAGTACTTGAATTTTGATGTCGACCATCGTATCTGTATGTTTCAATGGTGTCTATTCTTGCTAGCTCACTGTTGTGTCGACGCAACAGACAAAGTCATATTGGAATGTTTGCTACACAAATTGCTTTTTGTGGGTATTAAGAGTGCTAGAAGTGCTATTGAAAAGGTGGAGAAAGTTTGGATTCAAAGAAGATTATGTATAAAAGAAGGCGATAAAAGGGTTTTAAGATTAAATCCCGCTTTTGACAATTCGGTATTCACTGATTCTGGAGACAGCTTTCCATTTACTTAATGTTTGTAATTTATTTATTGTATTATAACACCGATATTGTACTCAGTAGCAATTAGTAGATTGTAAATAGTAGATACTAGATAGTAAATAGTAGATATTATGGATTCCATAAGACTGAATTTGGAATAAACTCACGGCTGTGCCATGTAGATTAGCATTCGACTGCGAAAATCCTGAACTATCAGTCTTCGAACAAGAGAATATTCAATATACACTCTCTTAAATCAAAGCATATCTCAAGTTGGGGATGCATAACTGGATAATTCTCTAACTGCGTAGCTGGGCTGCTCTTGATTTAAAGAGAAATAGGTTTCCATCAAATAATATTTATAGTAAGCTCGAGATGAGATACTTTATTGAGGAATTGTTCACTCAAACGAGGGACACAGACCCTGACTTAAGATTCATGGCATTGAATGATCTTGAGAAGGAGATTCTAGCAAGTCAAGATAATTTCTCTCATGACGGCAGACAACAATATGCCAGCATCCTATTGCGTTGTTTAGAGGATGAGTTCCCAGAAGTTAGAACCCAAGCATTGAAATGTTTTGAAACTTTGACACCCAAATTAGGTTCATTTGTTTCAGTTGTTTTAAATAAATTGGCGAAAAAGAAACCAGATAATATATCAATCACCTCGACTATTTATACTATGGCAATTCATAATATTTTGAAGAATATATCAGTTGACGAATCTGTGGCAAGGACCATTATTGCGACATTCCTACCGGTCATTCATGAAGATCATACATCTTTTTTCAATACAATCGATTATATTGAAATACTAAGTGATTTGATTGAGTACCTTGGCAAATTTTTCACATCTTCACAAGTTGCCAACAATTCTGATCTATTGATCAACGCATCTTTCAAAGCAGACGCCGTTATTGCTAAGAAATCAGTTGTTGCGTTGAGTTTATTAAGTCGTTCTAGTATCAGTCAACAAGAATTGAGCGATATAGTTTCAAAAGTGATCACACACTGCAATTCAACTACTTCTTCCACATCGAGTCAGATAACATCTTTGAATATATTGAGCAATCTAATCAAATCTAACCCTACACTTATAGAAGCATTGCTTGACCCGATTTGGAATGTTATATATGTTAATTTGAGATTGGATTCATTGGCCGAGCCAGATGAAGACTTTGATGTTCAACAGGAGATTGAAGAAGTCAGATCTGAGGGCTTAAATTGTTTGATATCACTTTTTGAAAACATTAACTCAGTTACAATGGATAACTATAAAGTTGAATCTTTGAGAATAGCATCCACATTCATAGCATACGATCCATATGCCGATGAAGATATTACTGATGGCAATGGTGCCGTTGGAATCCACGGCCAAGAAGAGGAAGACGATGATCAAGAAGATGGGGAAGATGAATATGATATGTCTGATGTTGACTATGATGATGACGATGAAAATGCATCTGGCATATCCTGGAAATTGAGAAGAGATTCAGCTAATTTAGTTACAGTGGTCTTGGAACACTATCCAAGTTCGTTAACATTGATACAAAGAACAGTTTTTGATAAGCTTGTCAGACAATTAAGAGATGAAAATTCGAACGTTGTCTCAAGTTTATTGAAATGTCTTACTAAGAGTTTCAAATATTCAGCAAAAGATGGTCCATATTACAGCTTAAAGTATTTTGCTTCAATGAACGAGTTTTCAACGGGCAGAAGAGGGTCCGATGTTAGTATGCAAACAGAAGATGATCCATTAGTTTTTTTACTAGCAAAGACGGATTTCATCTTTGAACATTTTCAGAAGTTGTTAATTGCCAAAAATTCAAGTAAGCTACCTTTATTGTATGCATTTTTCGTTGAATTGTCGAATGCCACAGAAGGTACCGACACCAAATGGAATCAAAAATTTATTAATGACTTTGGTGAATTAAGGGAAAATCCCAACGTCACTTCAGAATTAATTAAATTTTATTCTGCTATAGTTTCTAAAAATTCATTGCGAAATTTCGGCTCAAGTTTAGAACGAGTTTTAGATGATGTGACAAAATGTTTTACAAAATCATCCAATCACGAACTAGTCCTTGAAAGTCTGACCTTATTGGATGATATTTTAAATGTCCACATGTTAAATGATACACCATCTAATGACGTTCTCGAATTATTTCTGTCTTCCATTAGTGACTCATTGATTGAAAAGGCTTCAAATAAAAACTACTCCACTGAAATTAGGCAAAAATCTTTGAACTGTTTGTGTGGATTAATCACTAACACACCAATAAACAACAAACAACTATTAGACTCTTTAAAAGTATTTTCAGATGTTATCACAATCGAATTCTTAGTCGCCGGTAATTTGCAATGCATTGATAATATTCTTAATTATCCACCATTAGTAGTCCAAATTCCTACATATTGGACGAAAACTGTCTTAAAATCTGTTGTCGATTACTTATCGCTGGCCGAATTGCAGACCCAATCATTAAAGGTGATGCTCTCACTGTCATTGGCTAATCCAGCAATTTTGGATACACCTGACAAGGAAACGATTATTCAAGCATTGGTTAATATAGGTGAATCGTTTAAATACTCTACTGAGAATTCCGTTTATGTTTCTAATATTCTGGCCGCATTAATCAAAACTACAGATATCACTTCTTCGCTTGAATCTATTATCAAGCTACTAGTCAAACTAACGAAGGATTCAGAATTTGATCAAGATACTCTAGCCGTGTTGACAGCTACCTTATTAGATCGAATTGACTCTCAACGGTTTATTAATATTGTTTTGAAGTATGGTAAGCAATCTGATGCAAATGTTTCTAAGATATTGGCTATCATTTCAGTGTTGGCTAAAAAGTTTGATTCCATTGATCAAACATTGACAAACTTGAACGAGGGAAAAGATGTCTTGTTTTCAATCATTTTTTTGGAACAAGTTTCTAAGTCAATGAACTTGGATACTTCATTGCAGCCGTTTTTCACATATTTTGCAAGTAGTGAAGAAGAAACTCGATCTGCTTCAATCAAGGCAATTAGTACAATGGTTTCCTCCAACCCAAATAGATATTTGCCTGAGCTATTACAATTTTTGAGCAATTCACTCAAAGAAAGAGTTCATGTTTTACAATCATTAATCATTGTTGTTAAGAACGTAGAGTTACCTGCTGATAAAACAAACGAAATTTTCAATTTAATTATCTCAATTGAACAGAACAACACGGATGCCGAAAAAATAAGTGATCTAGAGTGTAATACAGCTTCTGAAACTTTGTCTCTATTGGCGATTAGAAATGAAACGTATGTTAACAACTTTTGCGAAATTTTACAAAGCGTGGAAAGTTCAACTGCCTTGAAAGTAACTGTGGCAACTACAATCAAATACTTACTATCGAATTCCGACTCGATAGACGTTGCTTTATTATCGAGATTATTACATTTAGCATCTGGTAACGGATTTTTATTCGATTCGAATCTCACATTGAAAGAAATCGGTATCTCAAATTTAATATTTGCTGTTCATAAAATACCACTGATCGCCTTACCAGTTTGTTCCAAGATCATTCCTGATATTTTAGAAACTGAACTAGAGCAAAAGAAAGAGTATGTAAAGGTTGTAAGGATTGGTCCATTCAAACATAAGCTAGATGATGCTTTGAATTTCAGAAAATCATTATATGAACTAATATACTCTTTGATTGTTGCGTTAGAGAATAATCCCGCGTTGTTGGTCTCAACGCATATTAACTGGTCAGCAGTGTTTGGGAAATTAACCTTGAGGGCATTCAAAGATGACCCAACTATCATTTTTATTTGCTTATTGGCTCTATTAAAGATTATCAATTTGAAACCTAATATTTTTACAGGAAATGAGAATCTTATCAACTTCATTGCAGCCTGTAACAAACTTTTAAATAAGAAGTTGAAAGACGAAGCACCCAAGCAAGAAATAGAAAAACGTAATGACACGGTGAAGGCTATCTTAAGATGCTGTAAGAAAATAAATAACATTATTGAAATTGGTAATGTCAAACTAGATGGTGTGAATTCTACTGAGTGGCATAACTTTATTGTTGTATTGAGAAATAAATATCCTATCTTAGACAATGAAGAATAAAAGTGCCTCTATGGTAGCTAAAAACGTTTTTGTGTTGATCTGATGAAAATACAAACTATGGGATAGATTGAATGGTCTATATATTATATACTATATAATATATATATTATGTAAAAGAAATTAACATTTCTGGCATCAAATTATCCCTCAAAAGTATCCCAAAGCGCTTTCAAATCCCTGTTCCCATTCCCAGACAAAATTACTATCCCCCTTGGCACGAATATGTTCTAACTTTCTAGCATTCTTCCATCCTTTAACTCTACCTATTTTAGAATTGTCGAACTTTGCAAACTCCACTGCATCGGCCCACCCCGTTGTAAAACCTTCTTGATACCTCCAATGCTCATAATTTTCATTCTGGTTTTGCCCCTTCCAGTAGTTCTCATGACTTGAAAGTTTTTCATTCAAAGCTCTCTCAAAATCGTGCTGATCTGGAATACTACCTGAAGAGGGTCTTGCAGGAATACAACCTTGATCAACCATCGGCCTGAAGCCCCATTCACCACCATCTCCATGCTGGAACTTATAACACCAGAAATAGTGACCGAATCTCGATCTTTGGTTGAATAGCTGGACTTGCCTATTACCATACTCGCGGACTTTTGCCGATCTATCAGCATGTGTTTTTCCCCAGGTACGTCCATCTAACACACATGAATATTCGCCAATTACAAAATCTGCTTCACCAGATAGTCCAGTCAACACAGAAGAGTCAAGTTCACGGATGATTCTATCAGCATCTTTGTTTTTGTCATCATCGGAGAAACAGCGGTAAATATGCACATCAATGATTACACCTAAGTCTCGATTACCTTGGGTTTCGTTAATAAATTTGACCCATTGATCGGGCCACCACCCATCACTAATTATAATTGGAATGCTATCATTTACCCTTCTTATGCTGTTGATAGCAGCTGTATAATATGCTCTTTGACCACGTGCATCGTTGCTGAACTCGGACTCATTGACTATTTGTAATCCACATACGTTATCAAATGGTCTCAGTTCAGATGCAATAAAACTCAAGACATCACAACATAGGTCTTGTGATTTATTATCGGACCAAAACCCAGCATTGTTGAAATTTTCGCCACTATGGTCCCCTGTATTTGCTCCTTTAGGCAATGCATGTAAATCAACTAAAACAGAGATATTATAGTTAGCTGCCTTGCTGATGTAGTTTTCTTTGAGTATTCGCCACGCATTTTCGTAAACTCTCCCAACACTTTCATAAGATGTGCCTTTGGTAAACTTGCTTGGACTGATTGCCCAGTAACCAACTGGAATTCTAACTGACTGAACACCTTTTGATTTCAACCAATCCCAATCACTATCAGAGACATAATTTAACCAATGATGTTCGAATGCTTCTTTTGCTTGATCTAGACCTTTTGTTTTGACATATTGTTTCACTGCATCCAACTCAACGCCGGTATTGTCGATAAATAACTTATCATAAATAAATTTCTCCTGTACAAACAATGAACCAAAGTTGACACCGAAATTCTGTCTTGATTGATATATCGACCTGATATTAGGCTTAGAGGCAGGAGGAGCAGCTGGAGAGCTCGGTGTGATTGAGCTATTGCTCTTTAATTTCTGTTTTAACTTGTCAAACATTTTCAATTCAGTTGATTCAAACGCACAAAGTATGTGATTCAATTAAGTTACAATGAAGCAGCTAATTGACAATCGGGAAGAAATTCCACTTTTAAATGTAAAGTAAGTAGTTTGAATGTTCTTTACGAGGTGGATGTTTGCTATATTATTCACGGCTGTGTTGATTTAATATCTTTGTTCCGTTTTTTACGGCTCGGAGGCTGTGACGGGTTATATCTTGTTTGACTTTCGATCCAAACCAATGACAAAATGGATTGTAAATGAAAGCAAAAGGCAGCATCCTGAAAAAAAGCACAAACATCAAAATAAACATCAAAAATCTACAATAAAATACAAAGCAAAACAAAAATGTACGACAAGAGAATAAATTCTAGGAATATTTTCAATTCAAAGTCAGGTACCACTTAGACTGAGCCCAGTATCCATCGTGTGATCCTTGTCTAATAGCATTAACTGCTACCAGCCAATCCATGACAACCTTCACCTCAAAATTTTCAAGCAAAGGATACAACTTATCAGCTATTGCTCTGAACGAAATACCGGGTTTGAAGACTATTGCCGAGAAGAGTTTGGCCACGATCTTCAGCCAAAGCTCTTGGTTAAACTTTCCATTCAAGTCGATCCACATAACAGAACACGGTGGACCCATTGGGGGAGGCAATGGTACTAAATTGCTTACATGTGATGATCGCAGATTGGAAACAATGAAGTCACTTTCAAGCTTGGTTCTGTCTTGACTTTTGGTATAATAATTTTCATTCAAAACCGGAGGCTCGCGATCAATTCTTGTCACAGTGATACTTCCTTCCGCCATCAAGTTGATCAATGGGACATAGCATCCATCAGCGGATAAAGGAGAGAGTAATAACCCTTTGTTGATCAAAGACGCAGACTCTAGTGTATCATATAAGATAGCACCGCTGTTGAAAAATTCCCGATCAAGTTTACACTCTATCAAAAAAAGCGCTTTTTCAGACAAGGCAAACTTCACCGCAGAGTCGTCTCCCAAGAATGCAATAACCTTTGTGTCTTCTAATTCTTTCAACGCCTTGGTGTATATTTCGTTAGCTGTCGATTTGAAAAGAATCTTAGCTTTATCAGAAGAAAATGATTTTGGATCTGTAGCAAATAGTGCCTTTAACTTAGCCTTGGCCTTTTGGAATTCAGTAGATTGGACATTGAAATCAACTTCCGGCTGACCTATAGGATAAGCAAAATCTGTAGAATAATAAATCTCTTCTCTATCAACAATTGTAGAGTATTCTTTAAAAACATCAATTGTAGTTTTCGGGGCCTCCAATGCAAACGACTGATGTTTGAAGTTCTCTTCAAAGTTTTTATGTAATAGAATATCGCCGTCGTTACGCAAACCTTTCGAGTCAGCCTGTTGCCAGATATCAATCATTTTCCGCAAATCAGGTTCGTTCAAATCACTTTCAACAATCTCGCCAGCTTCAACTGTCCTTAACAAAATTTTCTCCCACATTTTTCTGCTCTGTATCAATCCTCTATTTCCAACAGCTTTCTTGTGTTTGAACCATTGGTTTCGTAATGAATGTGGGGTGTATCTGTGGCCCAGCAAATCACTAATACCATCCCAGTCAATTTGTTTACCACTTGAAAGAGATTGAGATACAATGACAGCTTTTAGTAATAGTACAGCATCCGTGTTAGACAACTTAATAGGCAATCTAACCCTATTAGACACCATACTAACATTTTTGTTTTTAATTTTAGAAGTCACCCGCGTTCTCTTTCTAGATTCCATCAGTGGAGAAAGAACATCATCTACCAGTGGGTAAATACCCTTTCTTCTTCTTTTCTTCTTTCGAGGTTCCTCAAATTCTTCAGTTTTGACCACATTCGCATCCAAACCACTTTGGGCTGCCTTTAATCTAGCTCCAGCAGACTCGTTATCCTGTAATGTGCCCTGTGGTGGTACCCGCTTCTTTTCCGAAGAACTTCTACTAGGTGGCCTTTTGGTGATTGGTTTATTGATAAAGCTAGAATCCCCAAGTATCACCCTTTCTCGGTACTCAGTTACAGGTTTGTTCTTAATTTCAGTCCTGTGGATAGCCTCTTCTATTTCTGACTCCGTAGGAGGATTGAAGATGGACAAGTAGATGTATCTGGGTTTACCCTGTCGAAGTGTTGTAATAATCTTAAGCTTACCATGATCGACCCAGAAAGCTGCATCTCTCATTAATGTCTTTCTGTCAATGGTATAATCGACATTCAACAATTTCTTCAGACTTTCCGTCATTTGTTTCCCGTATAATGCACACTTAACATCGTTTATGTGCTGCAACAAAACTTTCCTTCTTTTCTTGGGACCTAAGTCAAGGCCAGTCGTAACGGAAAGCTCCGTTAGTTGCTGATCTGATGCATAATTTGGGTCGTTCCTTATATCTGGGAAACCATTATAGGATCTAGTGGTATCAAGAACGCTGTCAATTTGTTCGAAACCGTCAACTGGCTCGACTTTTGCAAGATCCCGAACATCAGCAACCTCCTCCTCCTCCTCAGCAACCTCGTTTACGAATACCCTTGATTCTGGTTCACTCTGAGTCTCAGAGCTTGCAGATTCTTCAACATTGGGAATTTTGGACGGCCTACTCTTTGCTGCATTCCCCATGCCAGTCTTTGCAGCACCTAATGGAATCCTTGATCCATCTTCATCGACAACATACCATTTAAACTGCTCTCTCGGTGCAGTAAATTGCAAAAGAGATTTCCCTTTGTAACCAGACCAGACAAGATACAAATTATCTTCCCGTAAAGTCACGACATCCGTTCTCGCGTGATACTTGAAGGAAGCAATAAAAGAGCTTAGATCAGCTAAGCAGCTGTCGTTCGGCTCTGATACAGGTTTGATCAAGAAGTCTGGTGACGGGGAAGGCTGGCAACCCTGTGTTTCAAAAAAGTACTTTTGCGTCACATATGTGTAGTACTTCTGCTTATTTGTTTGTGAAAGTTTCAAAATCAAATTCTGCTTTTCGGGAATAGGTTTCATAGAAACGGTTTCATCAAGTTGTTTGGTGGATCTATGAGAAAGCTTACCGACTAATTCAGAAGTTAAGTCAACTTTCAAGACACCTTGATTCGACTTCACCAGATCATAAATCTGGTTTTGGGAGGGAAAAAATTTATTGTATTGTGGGCCTTTTCCATGGGTGGAAGCAGGTTCAAGAACTGTACTATCATCTTCAATCTCTTCATCTTCGTTATCTTCATCTTTAACTGTTGTCTGATCCAATGTGTGAAGATATGATCGTTCTTTTGGTAAATCCTTGACAAATCTTAAAGCAGGAAACATCTTGAAGGTCTTGTCATGTTGTACAAGAACCCTTTCAGCATATCCCCCTGCAACAACGAAACGTCTGACTTTACTGAACCTTCTAAGTTCCAATCTCTCTATTTTTAGCACGGTCTTTAGATCGTTTATTGTTCGAATACCACTAGGAGCCTTCTTTAGTGTTGCCATCATCTCAGTTAGTATATCGGCGCTGTTTCTCTCTGTAGATGCAAGAAACTCTTTAGCATACTTGATATGTGCCATTTTAAAGGTGTGAGCTTTATTGAACACCACAGGGACTCTTTTGACTATTCCTGCATCTTCTAATAGTAAAATTCTATTTGTCAAACTCCTTTTATCTTGACCAGACTGCTCTACCAAATCAACTGACAAAATTCCTTTCTCTTTAGACTTTGCAATGTGCCGTAATAATTCATAAGGATGAAACCCTAAAGTATTGCTAGTTTTGAGCACACCTAAAAGGAATAATGATCTTTTATCCTCGGTGACCGTAAACCTCAAATCTGATTCGTTATGCTCCGAAATAAGTTTGGAATAAAATTCCAAACCTGATTTGTCTAATTCTTTCGAGATAAGCTTCTCTTCGCCTTTTTCTATTTTCCTCTGGGTTATAATGAGTGGTACAAACTCCGGTTGCTTAACTATCCAGCTCCAAAGTAGTTTCTTATTAAAGTCATCAAAAGGTGACAATTTTGTTGAAGCTATTTCCCATAATTCATCGGTTGTCACCCCATTTGGGTCGTAAACACAAAGTTCCTCCAACACGAAGTCAACCAGTTGATCAGGAGACAGCAACTGGGTCATAATGGGAGGTGATGCGACTTATCGTTTCTATTCGACTAAAACAGTTTTCACCACGTAGCCAATGAGTCAGAGCAATTAATTCCTTTAATTTCAAATTGGCCTGTGTCGGAATTGAGACACAGAATTCCAATTTGGAAAAACGCAACAAAATAGTACTAGAGAATGATTAATTCGTTATAATCTACACAAAATAAGTAAACAATCAACCCGTGTCTGTCATCTTAGAAACTGTGTCAGTAACAATCGAGTATTTTAGCAGCCTAGAGAATTCGCTGTTTATCGTTAGAAGACTGACCTAGAGAAAATGATTAGATGTCATATAGCATATCAATTATCTATTATATGGGATAAAAATTAAAGATAGACAGACTAATGCTATCATCAAAGACTTTTAAATAAAAAGCGGTTATTATTAGATATTAAATTATACACAGTATGCAAACTTTATATAATTGAATGATTGTCTGTTATCATTGACTCTATTTTCTTGAAAGGAAAGAAAATGGGCCCTTCTTTGACTCTTCAACTTCGGTCTCTTCGCCAGAATCAGATTGTAGTTCAGGATCTTTTAAGTTTTGAACACTCTTCAACTTTGGATCGGTTAACAAGAAAGAACAAGCTAATAACGGAACACAGAAACAGATACCGACAACAACTAAGAGCTTTTGAATGTATTTGTAAGCTTCAACAACAGCAATTCTTTCAGGAGTACCCCATGGATATTCGTAAATCCAAGTCAATGGGGAACCATAAGCAGCTGCAGCCACTGTAGCATTTGAAATTCTCTTACCAATTTGGGATGGTAACAGTTGAGTCCAAATAGCACCTGAGATGGCACCACCTAAAGCTGAACCAATATAATAGAAGGCCAAGTATAAAGATAAAACTGTGGCCATACCTTCGTGATCTGTTAAGGTTTGAATGGAAGCTTGTGTGACATAGGTGAAAAAACCTGCACCAAAACCTAGCAAACATTGAGCACCAATAATACCGGAATGAGAAGTGTGACCACCTCTGTAGTAAATCATAAGACCCAAGGCAATGAACCACATACAAATACCAAAAATAATAAAGGCTTTCAATCTTCTCACATATGCAATTACCAAACCTAAGAAAGTACCAGTCAAGACAGAAACAAATGAGTACAAACTTGTGATTCTAGTTGCGGATTTGATAGATTCATTAAAAGCAACAATTAAAACTGTATATAGGTATTCACCTTGCATATACCAAACGATATCAATGAAAATTGCAATTGACAAAGCACCCCAAACGGCTCTCTGTTTGATCAACTCAGGAGAAAGGAAAGGATGAGTAGCGTATTTGACTTCCCATAAGACAATAAATGGGAACAGAACACATCCGACAACCAATGGAGCAATAATCGAACCCTTTTTCCATTCAGTTTGGAAACCACCAGCTAAAGTCAGTGGAGCCAAGATTAGACCAAGAGAAAGCATGAGAAGTAGTAAACCAACAATATCTAATTGCCAGAAGAAAATCTCAACAATGAATTTCTTGAATCCTAATCTTTCGTATTCTGAGACACCGGTAAGTCTTCCTAAATCACCACTCTTCTTAGCCTTGTAATACATGTGTGCAAAACAGATAATCAATGGGATACAACAAAGTGGGAAAATGAATGCCCACATACCGATACCCCAAGACCAAGTACTATTTAATAAAACGGTACTGGTAATGTCACCAGAAACCCAAGTGTTGATGATAAATGGGAAAGCAGCAACGAAAGAACAGAAGACCCTCCAGTTAATATTTGAGAAATCAGCAATGATAATTTGAAGAATAATCTGCACACCAGAGTAACCAAATTGATAGATAACGGCACCAGCAGCAAATCTTGTAACAGTGTAAGCTTGGGACTCAATAATAGTTCCAACAACGTATAAAACGATACCAACGATCAGTAATTCAACTCTACCGAAAATATCAGCCAATCTAGCGTAGAATAATTGAGAGACACAAGCAGCCACTGATCTAACGACTGAAACAGTGGAAATCAAAGAATGAGAAGCATAAGAACTTGTGGCATAAGATTGGAAAGTGTATCTAATAGTACCATCTAAACCGTAAGCATAAGCAATCAAAAAGACAGACAAAAAGATAATAAGTTTGTAATACCAAGCTTCATATTGGTAGTTCAATGCTTCAATTCTTCTAACACCATAACTCTTTTCATGTAGTGGTTGATGATTATGGAAAGTGGCAACATCTGAATCTTGTTCAACTTGTTGTTGTTGTTGTTCAGGAGCTGTAGATCCTTCGTCCGCAGACGTGGAATTCTTACGTTCTTCACTCATTATTTACTAGAATTGAAAACTTTTTAGAAAAAACTTTAGATGTTTCTGAGTAATTGGAATACAAAGAAAAAAAAAAGCCAAAGATTAAAATTCAGTGATAATTGTAATTCATTTGAAAAATAATTTTTTTCCGGACAACAGCAATTGTTTGTTAATTTATAATCCCCCTAAATTAAAGACCCTAAAAAAAAACACTTCTTTAATAACCTGAACTTTATCTTTTTCATCTTGCACCAGAAAAATTAATGCCTGTTGTTCAAAAAAAGAAATAACATAAGAACCATTAAAATTAATAGTGCCGACTGCATGATTTGAAAAACAATAAGATGCATATGTTGCACCGGGGGGGGGAGAGAAGTGAAAGCCTAGAGGCTGGAGGTTAGGGGGGTTGACTGTTTTGACAGGAATTTCACGGCGAGCCATGAGGCCAGCTAGGCAAGCCAATTACGGTAGCCTAAAGTGCGAGAGGCCTTGGGAGGTTAAAGCAAATTTAAGGTGTGCCAAGTAAATCCAGATTAATCTTTAACCATCTACCGGGGAAATATAGGAGAGATTGAGATAATTCACGGTATATTTTCCATCCATCGTCGCAATGTCTAGGCTTCAGGGACACACAGTTAGGTACAAGACCTGTGGTAGTACATAATTATTTAATACAACGGTCACCTGTGTCTGCATCTTTAGTTTCCTCGGGCCCCCTGCCAATTTCTTTGCTGAGTGTGCACTGTGTACATGTATAGTACAGTGAGTGCTGTTAGTACCGGGTACAACGTGCATTTAACACTAAGTCAAACAGCATTTCCTCATCCCTCTTCCCCTGGAAAGAATTTCACAAAATCCCACACAATTTTTACTGTGTGATGCGTGTGTTTTTTCAAATCGAGAGAGGGGGGGGGGGGAAAAATGATCATTGAGCAAATTTTAGAAATTATCTCTAATGAAATTGGGTATGCAAACGGTATTTTAACGGCCAAAGAATTGGGCTTACCTTTGAACCCTTAACACGGGAAACTGATTTTAATTTTAATTTAATTGGAGCTCAGATTGTAAGTAAAACTTTATATACTAGAACTACACTTAATCACCGATAACTACTAATGAGGGAGAAGATGAATTTCAACTTTGGTCTTTTGGTTTTGGGGGAGGGTATATACGCCATTCTTTTACTATACTTGCTAAAAGTATAAAAATATTTATAACTTATATCTATCTATCTATTTCTTGGTGTGGAAACTAAAAAAAAAATTTTAAAACTGGCCCAAAGCTGTAGAGTTGAGATTTTGGTTTAACTTTTCTGAAATGGGGTTTAGGCATTAACTACCCAAATGCCAAGAACTGTTAATGCAACCAAATGAAAAAAAAAAATTTGAATCTTAAACTTGAATATTGAACATAGGGTAAAAAAAAAAGCCCGAAAGTGTCCGTCTTTAATAAAGCGAGGATATGTATTACTATAAATTTTGTGATATATATATATAATGTATATTGAATATGTATTATTCTGACGCTCCAGGAGATAGAAAATATTTAAAATCAAACACCATATTATATGCTGCATTTGAATTATAAGGTTCTTTGACAAATGGCGATTTGAAAGCCGACAGCTCCATCAATATAGTTATGTAATGATGGGTTAAAAACATTTTATGGTAGGGTGGGATTTAAAAAAAAAAAAATAAAAATAATAAAATAAAAAACTGAATATTATTCCTTTTTTTTTGAACTTTGTGCGGCGTTTTGTGCGGAGACTTATTAGCTGTTACCATCTGCATAATATAATAGAAGTAAGAATTAAGTAAGTGCTACTGAAATAGTTGGGCTTTGGGCTACATAACTAATAGTATTTTATTATCAATTGGTTAAAGGAGACAATTTTACTTAGAACATACTTCAATCTATTCAATCTATTCGAAGAAAATCATTATTACAAGTGTTATATTGATCCGAGAGAAAATTAAATTAGATAAAATTACCTAATAGGAGGGGTGTGAGTCTTGAGATGGAATAGTGTTTTTTGACCGGGAAAGGGATATTGCGACTGAGTTTTTAATAGTTGTTCACAATGCACATATAAAGTACATTACATTGTACATACATACATATACATACGGATTCCTGGAAGGCTTAATTTTTTGGCCCAATTCATCAAATTAAATTATAGTCAATTTTACTTAAAGTGTCAAAAGGCTTTACGCCAGTGAACAAAAAACATACATATATCCACTGGAAATAGTGTTGATTTTTTAACCAATTGTTTGCTAGATGAACAATTACTAGCCGCTCGTTTTTTTAACCAAACAACTGAAAACTAACAATTGAATGAATGAATGAATGAATGCATGCAAAGTTAGCATGATTTGGGAGTTATATTGAAGATCTGAGATCACACCCAACTTGTCATGTTAATGAGCAACCATCCTTCTATAATAAACTATTTTATAATGAAAATGTATATACTAATATAGATTAGGAGAATTTATTATGACTACTATTCAAAAATGGATCAATTTACTACCTTACGGTTGAAAAAAGTTTGAAAAAAAACGAGTAAAGTTAAACTTTGATTTTTTTGGGGCTGTTTGCGATTATTTGATTTTTTTTTTTTTTTCATTGATTTTATCAGATTAATCATATCTGATCAATCAATCAATCAGATGATCTTCAGCCTCTCAAGTGTATATATGTACATACAATATTTCGTGTTTCTAGCTGTACATTGTAACTTTGTCTTAACTGCCAAGTGATAATCATTTACATCACACCAACCAGCTTTTTGATCATAATACTAAGACAAAGAATCGCACAATAAGATCAAGATGAGAAAAAAAACAAAAAAAAAAATTGACCAATAATAGAACGTAAATTCAAAGCTTGGCGCTAATTTTTTTACACTGGGCTATATAGTGGTAATTTAAAAATCCAGAAATTCAACTGATGAGAGGATTTTGTTGTAGAGATTCTTTGAGTTAATAATGGACATATCGAAGACTGTATCACATGGAGCGACCAAGAATTTAAGCCAGGGAATCTGAATCCAGATATTGTTTTGTATAACATTTGGATAACTTCAATCACTTACAATAAATATTATATGGTTGTTGTGACACAGGTGAAGAAGGGGTTGATGTAAAACTTCACATCAACATTGACGCCAATTCATAATCACAAGCACCATATAAGTTTAGTGAATTGGAAAGCTAAGCGCCGAGCATTTTTTTGCCTCTGGTGACAACTATTCTTTTCTTATTGGCTACAAACAAGTGACTTAAAACAGGCCATGTTGTGACAATGCGTAGTGTAGAATCGAACGAGACTATCTCAAATTCTTCATTCAAACAAAATTTTGACAATAGGTTGAATTGTCCAGTAGACTATTGTTAACAAAATCTAGGCAAAAAAAAAAAAAAAAAAACAGCTCACTAAAGATGAGCGAGTGTGAGTATTCAATATTCAATAATTAATTATAGAATTTTAGTTGCTTGATAATGAATGAATTGTAGAGAAAAATTTTAGTTGAAATAGAGGAAACTGGAAAAATACACCTTCAAGAAGACAGTGAGGAGAGAAATTCATAGATTGTTCAACAACAAAGAATTAACCACAATTGCCATGGGACGACACATTTATTGATTTTTAAAGTTTTAAAGTTTGAAGATTAATCCATCCACCATTCCAACGTAATCAGTAATTTAATACCGAAACTCACTCAAATGTTTTGAGCCGGAGAAGACATTGTTCGAACACTCTTGTGGAACTTTCGTTTACTACAAATTTCAATATACACGAAATTTTAATTAAATTATATAATATATAATTAATATGCACTTTGATTTTCCTTTAATGGAATTTTTGTAAAAATTCATCCGGATTCGTTTAACGAGTGAGCTGTTAAGCATATAACATTTCATACTAATAATATTCCATCTCATTCTAGCCTTAAAGGGCTATTGCCAGACAGCGGTGGAGGAGGTGAACGAACACCTTGAAAACCGGCCAGTGCTAGCCTAAGTGTACACTGTACTGTACAGTGTATACGCCGTACGCCGTACGCGGCCAGCTATAGTAGCAGCAGGTGTCTTTGTCTAATGTCTTCTGCGCTACGGCTGCAAAGGGCTTTGAAGTTTTTAGAAAATCCGGCCCCGAAATTGCCTCAGCTAATTGTGCCGTACGTTTTAACTTGCAGTCTTGTCTTGCACTTACTTACTACTAGGTAGTAGGTCTAGCCTTCTAGGTCTAGTTACAACTTACTAGTATAGGGCCTAGGGGCCAAACTCCAGAGTGTGTGAGATCTTATCTTTCATTATAGTGTCGAACAGTAGTTCTAATTATCCCGCCTTACAATCCTCTAAACTTAAGGTCTCTCTTGCTGAGATTTTAATCAATTATATTGGATAAATAAATAAATAGGTAATTGAGTAGAGAAATAAATTCGATTATTCAGGAATGTTTGAGGTCCTTGAGCTTAAAGCTTATATGGCAAACATTGCCTGAGTTAGGTAATTAGTACGACACCCGCGATGTTGCAGAACCACTCCCATGTATATACTATATAGGGCTGTGCTCTGTTTAGTGTAGTGTTTTCTTAAAAATATAAGTCTGCGACTCTGGGCTGATTGATATCAAGGCATGGCATGAAATATCTCCAGATTTAGTCAAATTGTGGAAGTATTTATGATCAGATTTCACTACTGGTTCAATAACCTACGTATGATCAAGGGGTAGCAGAAAGTAGAACCGTTAAAATGTTGTCCCTAACAAGTGAATTGGGATCCTCTTTGAAAACCAATCTTTCTGATTTGAAGGATGCAAGTTCGAACAAGAAAGAACAACAAGATATTATTCAATTAGTTTCCTTGAAACTACTCAAATCACTCTTTACTATCATCACATCTTCTGAGAGACAAGAAAATATTGATTTTGAAGATGATATCCTTCCAATATTACCATTACTCGTCCAATTTCTTTCTTATGATGACACAGCATCATTGACCTTACTAATATTGATCAATCTTCAAAAAACCTTTCAACAAAATTTAGAAACTGAATTAATTGATATCATGGATGACATATTAGTCACATGTGAATCAAGAACTGAGAAAAAACAACTTTTCAAGATGTTAACAGAGTTATTTCCAATCCAGGTTAGTCTATGTACAGATATTTTCACAAAGAATGATGATTTTATTAAACTTGTAACGAATGAGATAATTCATTTCTTGAATTCTAGAATTGATTCAATAACAGATCAAATAGTACCGTTACTAAATCTGTTTTCGGCTGCATGTTTGAGTGAAACATGTAGAGTTCCTATAGCTGAGCAATATATAACAATATTGTTGAAGATTTTAAAAACAACTTATAATGAGAAAACATCATTGATCCAATCTTTATCAACAATGATAATCATAAAAATTTGGCATCTAATTAAAAGAGAAGTGTTTGCAAACAATAGTGATATATTGACACTTGAGTATCTTTCTGAAATACTGATCAATGGGTTAGTTTTACCTACGAATCAGAAAGAACAACAAGTTGCAATAAGTATCGAGGGGTTAGCATTCTTATCCTTGAATATTCCGGTCAAAAGAGTACTCAGAGATGACGATAATTTTATTGGAAGTCTTCTCGATAGCTTGAAAAGCAACTCATCCGATACAAGTGTTCAGTATGGTATTTTTTGCACGTTGTCAAATTTAACAATGTATAACAAAGTGCGTACCAAAGATCAACAGTCTATAGATGCTTTGAAAAATTACGCAGATCTTAAAACAGTGGATACTGCAACTGGAAATAGAAAGAAACCTGATGTTGACGATGATAATCAAATAGATTTATTTATTGATGCTCTATTATCTTCTCATGATTTAGTCAGCAAACTTTCGAAATTCACAAAATCATCAACTTATCAAACATCTAAGGGAACTCAACAACAAGTAATAAAATTGTTGAATAATATCACTCACTCTACTAAATACACAAAAGAAATTGTGAAACAAGGTGGAATGAATGTTATATTAACATATTTAATAAACATCTCTCAAGAATTTGTGGAATATACTAAAGATAAAATAATCATAAAAGCTCCATTTCCGGATCCGATGACTCGTTTTTTAGCAATCAATGCACTTTCTCAAATACTAATCAGCTCCGATCCAACAAAACTGTTTCCTAATTCCAGGGTTGAGATGGCTACCCCTGCTTTGTTCTTATTAGAAGTTGTTATAGAATATGATAACTCAGTCAATGGTACAGGAATAGACTCCCCGCTATCCGGCGTCCAATGTGGTGCTGAAGATACATTTAATGCGTTGATTGCATTGATCAATCTTACATCGGTAGATGGTTTAGACATCAAAAATCTGGTGGTTAGTTTGGGCTGGAAATCAATAGAAGGGTTGTTATTGAGTGATAATACCCTTATTCAAAGATCTACTCTAGAGTTGCTTTCTAACTTAGCATTTTCTCCCTTCTGTTTGGAAAAATATTTCAATTGGGAAAGTCAAGAAGATTTGAATTACAGAAACTTCAAGATCTTGGTCCAATTAATGGGATTGAAAGACGAGAAGTCTCAAATTGCGGTATTGAACGTATTTGCGAATTGTAGTGAATTTGATCTTGTTTCGACAGCATTATGCAAGTCAGATTTTTTCTTGAGTCGATTAGTTAGACTATTGAAGGAACAAAATGACGATGAAGAAGTTATTGTTAGATGCTTTTATGTGTTGCTGAATATTACTAATTTGCCTGATTATTCGAACTTGAAAACTTTTGCTACTAAGGAACATTTGAAAGAGGTTTTAGTCAATGCCATTAAATCGTCTAACGATAAAGAAACAAGGCAAATTGGTCTCAAAGTCACTATTGCTCTAGCTTCTTAAAAATCATATATCGACACTTCAAATTTGCGCATATCCTAATTACTTACTCTATATCATTAATGTATGTAAAATTCGACAAATTAATAAGCCTATCCCAAATAAGGTCATCAATCTCATTATATTCCTCCTGGCTTATCACATACTTATCCATCTCGTCAGTACTGGGTCTAAAATCTTCCAGCGTCTTCTGTCCTGTCTCTAACAGCCACTTTAACCGTTCATTGACAACCTCATTTGTACAAACTAAATTTAAGTCCATTCCCTCGAAACAAGCAAAAGAGATCGCATGATCACCACAGATCGTATCTACCACCGTTTCCCAAACCCAGTATTCAACATCCATTCCGGTAGCGGCGAATAAGTTACCAAAATTACGTATCTTTTTTTCAAGTGGATCTGTGAAAAGATCCTTCGCTAAGTATGTCCATGGGTTCATTTTTGGGTTATGAATATGATAGAAAAGTGGTTTTGACTGCGAGAGAATATTGAAGGGGTTAAGTCCAAACGCGTGCTCGTATGAATAAACGTAATTATCACCAAGTTTTTGTAAATCTTTCATGTTCCTGTGAATTACTTTGTGTAGGATCTCATAATCGACAACAGGATCGTATTGTACAATCGTGCTATCGATGTAATAATTCACTTCTTTGATGAAGGTACCGTATAATTTATCCGGTTTCCTGTTCACTTGATAAAATGGATGTTTTAAATAATGTGCTGCTAATACAACAGTTTCTTTATCACCTTCCCCGGCACCACCTTGTGACAGTAAAGGATGATATCCTGCAGGCCCATCAAAATTGTAATACAATGATAATAATAATGAATTGAAATGAATTTTCTTGTTCAGCACAATTTGGCCAGATTCGGTTGTCCAATCAGGCAACGGCCCTTTCCTGTCATGAAAATTGACGGTTTCTTCAACTTCTATCAATGAATAAGGTTTAGTATATTTATCAGGCGGAGTGTAGAGATCATTTAAGTGCCTGACTGGCTTATTACCGACTTGGACTCCCATAATGCTGTATAAATTAGGTGACGAAGTTCTTCTCCAAAAATCGGGCCATGCTATTAGACCATATCTTTCATATAGTGAGGAGGTAAATATGTGGTCTGGGTTAGATACTGGGAAATTGTCTGAGTCTAAGTACATAACGTTTTCAAACGAGCAACCTAATAGTGCGAATGACTTGAGTTGATAACCTTTCAATTCTCCTAATTTCTGCAAGGTTTTATCTCCAAAAACACTCGATAGTTTAACACATTTCGTGTTGTATAATCGAGGAAGAATATCATCACATAATTCTTCTTCATAATCTGCATCGTTGGGAATTATCAATTCAACAGGCAACGAAGATCCTGTTTTCCGTAATGCTCTGATGGAAAGAAACGCATACCACGTGTACCATCCGCCACCAAGCATGAGATACCCTGTGCCTTTGAAGTAATTCAAACTTGGGTTGATTTGTGGTAGCGAATTAACGATATTTCTATGTTTGATTTTCAAATCTGCTATGAATTCGTCATCGAATGATAGGTAATTGAGTAAATCCGATTCCGATAATATATCATACGGTAATTCAACAAATTTTGTATCCCATATAACGGGTTTACCATTATTAGTGGTCACTCGTTCAGGATGTGGAAACAAAAGCCTATTGTCAAGCAACACATCAGAGAATCTCGAGAAAAACCGTTGAAATCGCTTGTTCCCTTGATAAGTTGGAACGTATTCTTTGACTGGTCTTATCGGTATAGATTTATAAACTTTTCCCTGTGTAAGTTCTCTTTGTTTCTCTAACGCTAATTGTCTGTCCTGGGAATATTTGCTGTTCTCGGAACCTAATAGATTTCTTATTGATTCTGCACTGAGTGGCTCTTTTTCGGAATGTTTGAAATACTTATCTTTGATGTCTTTGGCTTTGAAATAACTTGCTATTGTTGCCATGCTGGATTCAAATATATCCACTTCATCATCTTGCGTGGAAACACGTATTTCGTAAGTTATTATAGATGTATAGAATATTACCATTAAACATACTGTTACAAGTAACAGTTTGTAGTACCTTTTCATAAGAGAATCCATAGCCGGTAACTCTCACGATTCATTCTTTTCTTTGCTGGTGTTGATTTAGTGGCTCGAAGACTTCAAATGACCAACAAATACTACGGTGGACGACATCACAATGTAGCAATTGTTGTTGTATACACAAGTTCGATAACTTAAACAGCATTGAAATTTGAATCTGATGATCCTGATTTGATCACCTAAGCCTCGCCCCCGGATAAATATATTTTGTATACGCCTCAAGTATTTGAGTACATGATATAACTTATTGAAAATTCTAAGAATACCTTAGGTTAGAAATTTGAACAATGTAGATTTCACATTGTATAGTGAACAGCCAACACTAATACGCTGATTTAAGGTGTACTTACTATTGGTGTATTTTGAGTCAAGTCAATTTATCGCTTTCCCCACATATTTGCTTCAACTTCACTATTCTCTTGAGATACTGATGGAAAGTTATTTTAGCCACACAATAAGTTCCCAATATATATAATTATCATTCTGACTGGCCATGTCGCCACATGTGCTATCAATGGAATATGGTCAAGAAATATCAACAGACTCTCAACAATCAAGATTTACGCGATTACTCACGCGACCACTTGATACAGTTGAACGTTTACTTCAAAAATCAAAGCATCTAGTGAACAAGCTTCTCCGATTTTATTCTAATCAACCAACATCTAAGAAAATAGGAATAATTGCCTTGGGGTTATTCTTCATAAGTTTGGATGTAATAGCTCTTGCAAACTATAAGTATTTGATTGATAGAACGACAGTCTTGGCTAATAATTGGAAATCTTGGGGTTTCAAAGGTTACTTACTATTATTCACGTTAGTTTTTTTAGTTTCATTCCCGCCATTGATTGGATTCAGCTATTTGTGTATCTTGGCAGGCATGATTTATGGCTTTTCGGGTTGGGCCATTATAGCTGGTGCATCCGTTTCAGGATCAACATGTTCTTTTATTTTGTTCAAATATGTGTTAAAAGGGTTTTCGAAAAAAATGATTCAATCTAGTGACAAATTACAAGTGTTTGTCTCAGTATTAAATGATGAGAATGTTGGATTTTTACAAAACGTATTAATAATGAGTTTGATACGATTATCTCCACTACCATATTCATTATCAAATGGAGCATTAGCTGCAATTCCAGGAGTCGGAGTATCCGTATTCATGATTGCAAGTTTGATAACTACTCCTAAATTACTTATCCCACTATTTGTTGGATCCAAGTTAAAAAAATTTGGACAAGAGAAAACAGGATCTCAAAAAATATTGGATTTGATAAGCATTATTGTTGCAATGAGTAGTCTTGCAACGGTTTCTTATCTATTATATACTCGGATGCAAGAGAAGTTGAAGTTACGTGCGGTTGTTAGTGATGGGTATGAGTTAGGCGATGGTGAGGGAGAAGAAGAACATAGTATGCTTCTTGGGAGAGCTGGTGATATGGAGGACTTTGAAGTGAATGAAGAAGAGGATTACGATAGGTTTGTTTCTGGAGAAGGATACAATGATGGTGCGCCTTCCTTACGAGATCTGGTGTGAAACTGTATAAAGGATGGACTGTACATGAACACTATTTTACTATTCAATAGCATATCATATACTATACTATGTGTACTGCTGGGTGTATGTTTAACTATTATAAGTAGTACCAAAAAAGGATTAAGTAACACAACACACATACATATACACGCATAAATAAACAAACACAGCCCTGGCTTACAATCCCGCTGACCTACTCACTCTCACCGCCTCAGCCTCACAAATTTCCAAGTAAAAATAAAAATAAACAGAAAAAAGAAAACAAACAAAACTTCAAACTTAAAATTCTTCACCAGATCTCAACCTCAAAATCTCAAAATAGACAGATCAGAACTCAAAAAAAAAAAAATAAAAAACAAAAACCAACTAACGTATTATATTAAAATTTAATAGACATACATATTATAATCATTGTTTTGGAGTGTTTTTTTTTGCCTCATATCTTCAAACACCTGTCCGTTTGAGTACAGTTTGTCCATCGTTTACTGCATATTATAGTCTACCGTCCTCCATAACAATACTTTTCCATTCAGGTCGTGTGAGCGTGTTTTTTTCGATCATTATTTTATCTCTCTTTGTCCAGTCCCAGTTGATTCACCATATTCATCACATTCATCAGTTTTGCTTTTTGTTCGATATCATTTGATAATTTCATTTATTTTAAATCACAAGATTATTCATACTCATATCAATTTCAATTCCAATTTCAATCCATATATACTAGTCGTTCCTTACTTTTGCTATCTACAATACACGAAAAGCAATGAGTTATGAGAACATACAACCGCCAACTCTGAGCTCATTACCTCACTTTATGAGGAGTTCCAGTCCTCAAGTGAAATTCCATTCAGCTTTTCCTCCATTAACTACAAAAGCTAAAACTAAGAGTGTTATGGAAAGAGCCGGTTTTGATGTTTATAAACCACCTCAAGTTACAAATAATAATAAATCTTTCCCTAATTTGAAGAACAATAGAAATTTTACAGCTCCTAATCAATATTCAAAGTTTAACAAGAATAATTCAGATTCTCAAATAAATACATCGAGACGATTTTTCTCAATTTCAAATGATAATTCAACTAATACTCTACCAATTGATATTAGATTGAATAAAGCAGAATTACTCAAGAGTCAACAACAATCTTCAAATTCAAAACCTAGTTTCAATCTAGGTGAAAGTTCATTGAATGGTAGTGGGGATGAATCTCCCAGTCATTTATTTCCCCCTTTCAACACTACTCCAGTGAATAAATCGTCTATTCCACTACAACAACAGCAGCAAAAACAAGCGGTTCCACTAGCGTCAGAGGCAAACGCTTCAAATTCCTTACAACCTCCCAAATCCTCATCTAAGGTTCTGGGTCCAAGACCAATGAAGTCATACGGAGAATTAAGCCCTCAAGCACAACAACAGTTTGGCTCTGTTAATTCTATAGATGCCCCATCAACTAAATCAGTAGTGTCTGCAACTTCTTCTTCAAGTCCCCACTCTCCATCTCAAGTTCAATCTCAAGCACCACCCCAGTCTCAAATTCACCCTCAAATTCAAGCTCAAACTAAAACGCAAAAAGATCTTCATCATCAGTCTGTCAATTCAAACACTTCATTTCAGTTTCATAATAATGGAAAAGGCGATAAAGGAATCACAACCATCAAATCGATTCCGATGTCTTTAGACGATGAAACTACTGAACTAGTCAATGATTTGAAAACTCCAGTTCTCTCATCGAATGAGTTCAAATCTCAAATTCCAACATATTCATTTACAGAGTCCCCACCAACTTCACCATCAACACCACCCCCTGCCCCACCTTTGATACAATCACAAAGGCCATTGATTCCTCAAATTTTCAATAATGAAATTGAAGACGATGAGGTTGTTTCAAACGTAGATGATGATTTCCAAGATGCTAATTCATCCATCGATGCATTTGATACACGTTTCGAAATTGTAGACACTCCGATCAGCAATTCCATTGAACGAGATCAAGAAGTTGAAGATTCTTTATTACAGTTACTATCAATGAAAAAAGAATTATCTCCGGCTGCTCTAAGCACATATAAACCGAATACTACCAATCAGTTACATGTTCCTAATATGCCATTTTTATCAAAGAAAACAGTGGCAAGTGATGAATACGGGAATGATATTAGAAACAGTCATACATCATCGATTTATCATACTCCAGATGTTCAAATATTAAGTACGATGCATACAGATGATTATAGAATTTACAATACTCCCACAAGTAGTGAAGTTGCACAATCTCAACAACTACCTGATATGTCCACCATTCAAGAAGATACTGAGTATGAGGAGAATCATATCGTTGTCAAGCCTCTAATTGATTCACCAATGCCTATTGTTCCAACTGTTCCCGAAAGTATATTTAAAGCGGAAGGATTGACTAAGTTCAAAGTGAGCACTCTAGAATTTCCAGTCAGTAGATCTGAAAAACAATCCAAAGAAGGCCAACCGTTGGGTCAACGATCCTTAGCAGTTTCTCCTGACCTACATCAAGCCGCGCCTGGTCATCACAACGAATCTCCGATAAGAGCTGCAACGATGGCAATGCCAGCAGCATCCACGCCAACACCATCAGAAGCAACATCAGCACCAGCATCAACTAAAACATACGAACCAGGTCACGGACCTTGCCGATACTGCAGCCTGCCCATCGAACCAACGCAAAAGTCAATATGGTCTCGAGACCAACAACTAACGGGACAATGGCATCGGAAGTGTTTCTCTTGTTCAACATGTTTCAAGCCATTTTCTAAAGGTGAATCATGTTATGTCTATGCAGACTTGCCGTACTGTTCGCCACATTTCCATGAAATGAACGGATCAAATTGTTTCATATGTAGTGAAGGGATAGAAGGGGAATGTCTCGAAAATGAAATAAATGAATTGTTTCATAAGAAATGTTTAAGTTGTCAATATTGTGGAGAGTTGGTTCAAGGAGATTATTTTGTTTACTTAGGGAAGATTGTTTGTGATACAGATGCTTTAAAATTAAGTGAAATGATTGCTAAAGATGGTGGTGTTGATGACAAAGTTACTAGAAGACGTACCAAAGTGTTGTATCTTTAGTTCGATTCTACTGGATTCACATTTACTCATATATATTCATGCACACATTCATATATACATATACACTATATAGTTTTTAAAACTTGCTGTATATACTCTTTGTCATTATTATTCAATTTCTGTGTTTTTTTTTGTCATTAACTCTTTGTATTTTTTTTTGTTTTATGAAACAGTTTTTTGTTATTTGTTCTTTGTAAAATGAGAATTTTGCATTCTTGAATGAGTTGGCTGCTCTATTATCATAACGAGATAACTTTGCTGATTTTTTTTTTTACTTATTGGCTTCAGTGAAACTTATTGCTTGTCATTAGCTTCATTGACTTTTAGTTCAACCTTTGAGCAATATTATCGATTTACCTGGGATTTGAAGTTAGCTCTTTTTGCAAAATTATTGTTAATGGTCATAAGTTTACCTTAAAACTGATTATTTTCAATTTATAAAATCTATACATCCCACTTGCCAGCTTTACTTAATATACATCACTTCATAGCGCCATCAACTTCCCCTTCATTAGGAAACTCAAGAACAACATCAACTCCTTCGCCAAGTCTATTACGAACATCCATAGTTCCACTATTGAAGCCAGTCATTATATGGCATAAAGGCAACCCCATACCAAATCCATGTATTTGGTCTTTTAAATTTTCATCTAATCCGCCAGTGTCATCACCTGATTCTGAAGACAATGGACATGTAGTGAAGTGAAAATGTGATATCATAGGAACGATATCTGGTTGTAACCCGCCTGCTTCATCAGAAATAGTTATTCTTGTAGATTTCTGAGATATTGGCGATTGTTCGACGATTATAGTGATTGGGGATTCAGATAGGATTGATGGTAATGCTGCATTTTTCAAAAGTTCGAAAATTATCTGATTGATATGTTGAGGGATACAACAGACAGTTAAGTCATTGCTTGAAAGATTTTTGACTGTTATGTTGATACTAGGTGACGGATAATCGTTCAATTGCAATATATCTTCAGTGAATGAAACAGCCTTCTTCACTAGTTTCTTAGCTGAGACGGTTCGAATTAATGAAGTGGGACTTAAATAACTTGCTAACTGATAAGTTGATTGTAATCGTGAATGATGATAAGTACCTAAAAATTTATGAATAGTTGTGGTGTATCGTGTAGATAACCATTGTAAATCTTTGGAAGTCAGTTTCAATGACATTGATTGTAACTCATCAGATCTGTTGAATAGTTCATCTTTCACGAAGTTCGTGAATCTATATTCAGTCAATGCGGGATCGGACATTTGCCTCACTTTATCAAAAGATGAAGCATAGTCAGTAGCTAAATCCAAATAATATCTCTCTATCTGTCTGTTTTGTGAGAATGGACGAGTATCGGTTTGCGAAAGTAATAGCATTTGAGATTCATATATATGTGATAATTTTGAGAGAAGGTTTGTCCGTTTCAACTCATTCTGAATTTTATTTGTTGGGGTTTGGAAGAATGAACTGAATGAGAATGTTGATTTCTTAAGGGCAATACTTGTCATTATAAAGTTTATAATTAGTTGTTATGTACTCTCCTTTGATGAAGGAAATCATAGCTACAATGAAACAAAGAAATAAATCACAAAATAGTCAAAAACTAGAAGTTTGCAATTGATGAGTATGCTTGCCCTTAAGTTAAAAAGCCATGTGAATTCTATAAAGATAATCAGAGACATGGAAGCATGGAAGATAGATCCTTTTATCCTTTTCTCCGGGGTAAATCGAAACAAATAATTTTAAAGAATCACTTATCTAATCTTTAGTTCAGGGCAGTGCTCCTGTTTTATTTTCCAGCTGGAAACTCGGCTGTGCTCGATAACTAACACGTCAAATTTAAGTCCCCATAAGTACTGTAAACAACTTTTTATAAATCTTAAAAATATCAAGTGTAGTTAGATTCCAAAACGAAAAACTAAGTTACAACTAGTACAAATTACTCTTTTCCAAAACTAAAATAATCCCCATTAAAGTCCACATCACCATCTTCATAGTAGCCAAATCCCATAACTAACCCATCAAATTCTCTTTCCGGATTACTAGTAACCTCATCACCATGTCTTATATCATCTGGCGTTTTCTCGTTTATTTGCAATGAAATTGTAGGTTTGGAGCGGGTTTCCGGATAATTTGAACTCACTTCGTCGTCCATTGAGCCCATTAACAATCTGCTATACTCGTCTAGCTGATTGTTATGAGTACTGCTGCTGGACGTGATATTGTCCGCAGATCTCAATGAGTCTCTTCTGATTGATGCACCTGGACCAAATGGATTCATCCTTGCACTGAGTGCTGTCGTACTAGTTGAACTTTGACCCCCTAACCTTTGTGTTGTGGATAAGACGGCTTTCACTCCATAATCAAAACTTCTTCTCTTGGGTTGTCTGGTTAAAGCATATGGTGATGTTGGCAATGATGAAATTGTTTTTCTATGTTGGGTCGATTTGGCAGATGATGGGGAGTTATAATATGCATTTTGATATTGATCCACTTGAAGCGGGTCAAAGTTATATGATTGTTGGTAGCGAGAATGCTTCGGCGATGAATTATTGCTTGAATAAGTTTTCAAATTTGGATAAGAACTCTTTTGTATTATCTGCTTGTCATATATTGAAGCAGTATTAATGGTTTCTGACCGACGGCGATGATGATTCTTAGTTTTGGTTAATCCATGAGGATGAGTCTCGCTTGGGTTGGTTGGTTTCAAGTTGTTTTGCGAATTTCTCGGTATTAAAGTAATTGGGAGATTGGTTAAATTTCTACTAGATGATGAAGAGATCATCCTCGAACGTATCGTTGTTATACATTTATCCAATGAAAACTCTAAAGAGCAATGATTTTTAATAATAGTAACTTTTGGCCACGTTGCTCTTGCGCCTCTCACAATTGCATCTAATAAAAACTCCGATGATGGATTAGTCAATAATTTGTTAAGTTCTGTGTATCTGATTTCAGGTAAAATTGTTATATCACCTGAATATGGTTGTGATATGACTGATTTCAGTTTTGTACTAGCATTTGTGGCAATACCAAGCTCGCTCAAGACTTCCAAATAATGAATAGCCTCAGTCGAAACTAATCCATAAACTTGATTCAAGAACTGTTTGAATTTAGCGCTGTATTCGTTTTCTATCTCCCCTCCAACGCATTGAATAGACATTTTCAAAAATGGAACAACATGTGGATTGACTTGGCATGCAATAATATGATTCACATTGAACATCTCAGACAATCTTTTAATTGGTAAATCTCCGTGGACTGATCCATCAACAAATTTGATCATTGAATTTGCCCATTCTTCAATCATGCCCGTTCTATAATTTTTCTCGTAAATAGTAGAAGAAGCAAAAACTCCAGGCAACGAGCAACTGGTACAAACAGCAGACCAAACCAAAACATTGGGAGCTGTTAGATAGTTTAAGAGATTTGGCTGCTCGTAAACTGATGCCGAAGACACAGTTATATTCAAAATTCTCCCCGTTCTATTATAAGCCTCTCTAAATGTTAGATCTCCCAATAGATCCTTCATTGTATTTTGTAAATGAATACTATCAAACCAAGTCCCATATTTCAATAATCGTTCAAGACAAGATAGAAACGTCTCTGGATCATCATCTTTTTCAAAAACTTCAAATTTCTGTTCGAAAAAAGTACTAAATAGTTCATTAAGTTCTGGTGTTGTTTTAGAACATATTAAAGCACTTAAAATTGATCCCGAGCTTGAACCTGATATAATTTTGGGTAACAATTCCATTTCCAACAAGGTAGAAAGTACACCAATTTCAAGCATACCAAAACACCCTCCACCGCTCATGGTTAACGCTACCCTTCCATAGTTTTTTCTTGTTTGAATCATCATACCTAATATATAGCTATCTTCTAACTGAGCTTCTCCATTAGCAAAATCCTTTAAACATAATTCACATTCTTCAATATAGTCTTCGACTAATCTTTTTGTGCCAACCGATGAATGTCTGTAGAGATTGATATTATCCATATTAGCCATGTTTCTAGTCCAGGTGGTTCTAATAATATATAACAACTTCTTATAATCTTTGGATATCCTTGCTTCTCTCATATCGTTTAGTCGGCTTTCAACTAATGTGTAATCATAAAGTGCTGATTCAGTCTCATTTTTCCATTTGTTGTTATTAAGGATTTTATCCAGTAGCACACTGGTCTCATACCACTCCGTATAACTTGTAGCCGCCTTCTGTTGAGCAATGAGTTTATTTATTTGTGCATTTGTCTCATCTGGTGGTCCAATACAGTTCTTAACGATGGGCAACTCTCCCAGAACCTTCACTGCTGTTTTTGCAAGTGAATATAAAAGAGAGTATGCTGTCGAAGGCGTCTGACTTTCATGGTCAAGTTCGTTTTCATCTTCATTTTCATCTCCTTGTACTTGATTATGTCTTGATATTAAACGTTCGGTGACGTTTTCAAACGGGTTTAGCTTATAGTTAACAGCGTCGTAAGACGTAGCTTTTATTTCGTTCATATTAGTTGTCTCTCAAGACGATGCATGCTGATGGATATCGCAAGTGAGATCATTAGTTAAAAGTAAAACCTTTTCGAAAGGGAGACTATCTGTTCTTTAGTATCTTACTATTCTTTTCCCTCCCTCACCAATCCGCATGTGCTTCAAATATTTTAGCTTTGTGCCCCAAATTTATCTGTGAGGGTGACACAGCCTTCCTAGTTGTGTCTCTACTGACTGTACGGCGGCGGTTACGAAGTAAGTACACTTTAATATTACATGTTCAGATCATTGGAGTAGGCTCTATAATGGCCCCGATCACGTTTCTGAAAAAATATATACTATCAATTAATTAAGGTAGTTATAGCAATAAAGAACGGGCCTGTTGGATCATGGGCAAATGAATCCGCCATCAACAACCATAGCAGACCCAGTGGTGTAATTAGCGGCATCAGTGGCTAGATACAAGTAAGCACCCGCTAATTCCCTAGCAATACCTTGTCTACCGAGAGGAGTCATACGAACCCAAGTGTTCAAGAGACTTGGGTCCAGGTCATCTGATAATCCTGTGTCCATGTAGCCTGGGCATATACAATTCACTCTAGCACCGAATACGGCAAATTCGACCGCCAAAGACTTAGCCATTTGAATGCATCCTGCTTTTGCTGCATTATAAGGCATTTGGAAGTTTGGAACATTGACGATCAGACCAGACATAGAGGCAGTTATGATCAGAGAGCCGGACCCTTGTTTTCTGAAAACTTTACCCACGTTTTTAGCACAATAGTAGACTCCATTTAAATCAACATCCATGACTCTGTGCCAACTTTTGTCATTATCGTTTTCTTCGTTTAAAATAGTGCCAGTTTCCCAAATAACACCAGCGTTAGCCACAAAAACGTCAATGGTTCCAAATTCTTCAACGGTTTGATAAGTAACATCAGCGACGTTCTTGGAAATGGCCACATTAACCTTGAAATATTTAGTCTTGGTACCATATTTGGCTGTCAATTTTTCACAAGCTTTCGTGGCATCTTCATAATCCCAAATAATCAAAGCTTCACAACCGGCATCACAATATGCTTCGGCGGCATTATACCCAATACCGTTGAAGTTTGCAGCACCAGTAATGACACAAACTTTTCCTTTCAGAGAGAAAAGGTCAAATATACCTCTTTCTTTCAAGTGAGTTGGTGCTGGTTTCGGTAATGGGGTTGGATCATTAGCATAAATGATAGAAGTTCTGTCGAGAATCTCAGATTGAGTCATTGGGTCAATATTTGTAGCTGTATAATATATAGGATGTGGAAAAGATAACCTTCAAAAAAGAAAAAACGTATGATGAACTGTTTCTTTAATCATTCGAAAGTTCAATGAAAAATTGTTTGTATTTATATATGTGTTTTGTTAAGCTGATCAACACTAAATTATAAAACTATCTGGAAATGAAGTTTATTATTGACTCAAAAAAGAAAAGTCTCCACAAGTTCAAGGAGTTCCGTAATAAATATAAGCCGCACCGGAAAATTTATGGAGTCGGTATAAGAATAGCGGAAAAGAGAAATGTCTCAGTGAGACTTTGTAAACTCGTAAGTTAAAGTGAGCGATGGTGATCTCCCGTCACAAAGCATGCAAAATCAGCTTCCGGTCGACAATAGTTTATAACTTATAAGTTTATCTATAGTGGAAAAAAGCAGTGGATTGTCGTAGCAAAAGTGATGTTCTGTATCATAATTATTGGCATATTACCTAATCACGTACAGCCAAGTTAATATGTGCTTACATAAGGCCAGGCACAATAAATTAGGGTAAATACTAAATTGTAAATACCAAATACATCACTTTTGCTCCAACGATCCACTGCTATTTTCGACTATATATATATATATATAAGCGCAAAAGTTTATAGTAATCTCTGGTAAGATTTGTACTCATTCTAGACTTTCTCGCAATCTTAGATTAATAACAAGTAAGTAACTAGTGGCATTTTTCCCATGATCTCTGACTCCGTGCTTGGCTCTTGAAAGCGTTTATTTTCTTTTACGCAAATCCGGTCGGTTGCTATAATTCTATGATAAGTATATCTCTTAGAGGGTCGAACATTATTTTTTCTGTATGACACCGGGCAGGACTATCATTCTGTTTGGGGGACTCCAATTGTATATGTGCGCTTGAACGTGGCTTGAGAAGTCGCCTGAATATCATGAGGATGCCTATTTTTGAAGTGCCTCAATAGCCGAGATGAAGCACATCTTACGATCCTTTGCAAATAGTGGATCTGTATTACCGAGATCAAATACTTGACGATATCGGTTACAGTAGGTTGGTACAGTCGAAATGCATTGTAGTCCGTATAAATTTCATGGACAGCTTGCACTTACTTACAGCGGTAGTTTATAAACTTAACCCTCTATTTGAAAAATAAAGTTGAAACAAAAAATACATAAAATCAGACGGTCTAAACTAACATGTTGTACAGCACAAAAAAAAGGACTAAATCTAAGAATTACCAGATTGTTACTACCATGCAATCTGGAGTTCGAATGAGAAGATCCTGAACCCTTAGCTAGCTAACAGCAACTCAACTCAGCTAAAACCGATGCTCATCTTTTCAGTAGTTGGTCTAGCTTATCTTCAAGGCTCTTTAACCTTTCATCTTTAACTAAGTTGGACTCAAGTAACTTGGAAATGGAGGTTTCTAAAGTCAAAACCAATGTCTGTAACTTGTCAACAGTTGTCTTCAAACCACCTGCGGCCGTAGCAGCTTTGGAGACAGCTGTGGATGGAGTAGCTGGATTAAAGGCTTGTTTCGTATCAGGGGTTCCCTCTTTTGCATGTTCAAGAGTAGTTTCCTTGTCAGCTTCAGGCTTTTGTTTTGCTTCAGGCTCCTCGATAGGTTGATGCTTATGTTGATCTTCAAAATCTGGTTTTAGTTCTTCTTTTTTGACAGGATCGGCAGGTGCAGAAGTAGATATAGATGCAAGTGAAGATGCATTCCCCTCCTTTTTCTTTTCGCTAACGAACATCAACTTTGATTCGGGAGCAGCCCATTCATCATCATCGTCAGCATCAACTTCTTGTGTGTCATCATCAGATAATGAGTTCACTTTATTGAGCAAATTTTCAGTCTGCTTGGAATTGAAAAGATCGTCAACGCTCTGCTCTTGGGGTTTTGCGAAAACAGGCGTGACTTCATGAACCGGTTCTGATTTAGGTGATTCCTTTTTTGGCTCTGGTTTAGAAAACTGGATCGCTTCTGGTTTAGGTTCTTCAGTTTGTTGTTTTTTGACTGGTGAGCCTTTGTATTGAATCAATGTTGGTTCGTCCGCACCTTCGAATAGGTCGGCCAATGAGACCAATATTGGGCCATCAACTTGCTTTAAACCATCAAAAAATTCTGAACTTGACAAAGCTGGAACACCAGAGGGGGCATCTGGGTAAATATCATCTTGGAACACTTCTGACCTTCTAGGAACAATAAATGAAATTGGCTCTATAGAATTGTCGTTCAACAACTTGAAAGCTCTAACTATTTCATTTTCTTTCAGGTTGACATATCTCTTCGGAAAAACGGCAAATCCACGTTGTGGTGCTGTGGATTGATATTCAGAAAGTTCATACAATTCATCATTCTCAAATTCAAAGTATCTGATGTTACCATCACCTTTTCCAGCAATGAACAACAGAGACGTAGAAGAATCATATATTGGTATTAAAATACCTGAAGAAGAGTCAACAGAGTAAAACCCACCGATGTTACCTTCTTCAAGAGCATCAGCTTTCCAAACAGCTAACTGTCTTTCAGAAAATCTATCAAAACCAGTGGTAACAAATCTATCAGTATCACCTAACCAACAAACTCTAGTGGATTTAGCACCCGCGTGTCCCGGGCCTTCACTTAATAATTTTCCACTTCTGACGTCCCAAACTCTGAGCTTTTTGTCCCTGGAGGCTGTAGCTATCTTGGAACCATTGTAATTAAACGCAAAAGACGTAACCAAGTCCTTATGCTGTAAAGTTACTTCAACCTTCTTTGTTTCCAAATTCCAAATCTTGACTGAATAATCAAATGAAGACGTAGCCAAGACGTTTTCAGCCACAGGATGATATAACACATGGCCAATTTTACGACTGTGTCCAGTCAAAATGGCGACAGGTTTGATGTCAGTAATATTGTCTTGGTCAACTTTTATCAATGAGTAATCGTCGGGAATTTCCCATAATAGAAGTTTACCATCTTCACCTACGGACGCTAGCTTCTTCTCATCAAAAGGATTGAAATCAGTATCTAATACCGCACCTCCGGTATGACCTCTAAACATTGGGACTTTATCAGGTGCTTTCCCAACTTCGTTTACAGGGATGACAATGAATGAACCAATCCCATTAGAATTCAATGAAATGTACTTCCCGTTGCTTTTGATTATGTTACTATCAAATGCATTCAGAGTAGCTTTCAAGTTTTCATAGCATAGTTCTTTTTTGAAAACCTGACCATAAACATGTCTATATTTGGACGCTCTAACAAACCTTCCACTGTAAAAAAGTAAGAAAATTGATCGTATAATTATCAATTAGACCGCATCGTGGTTAGTAAACTACATTTTCAAATAAAGTCGGGTTAAGCAACATACCTCATGATTTATTCTACTTTTTTCTGAATTTGTGACTCTTAGTGTATTCGATCCGAAAGATTGGAAAATGTCAACTCAACTGTCCATATCACAGGTGAGATTGAAACCACCTTCGCAACACGAAAATAAATCCAACTACCTATGGCTCTGTTTACGATATGACTATGTCTCTATTTTGGAGATATTTCCAAAACAAAAGATCTGGGTTTATTACGTAAGCGGTGTTGAGCTGTATATTTATGACCTACTTGTTCTCTTAAAGTTAACCCCTGGCCGGCCGCGTCGATAAGTCATCGACGCAGGATGGTATCATTACGTAATTAATCTTTTTCTTCTCGAAAGCGGATCATTGCATGCAACAGTCAAAATGTTTGTTAAAATCAAGTATAAGGGTTAGACTTTGAGACAAGGGTTAGAAACTATACAAACGGTGTACACTACAAAGATCTAAAAGACATCATTTGTAACAGAAAGTTAGAGTTACGACTTCGTATTCTTGGTGAACACTAAATTTGGTGTTTTTGAATATCTCACTTTTCAAACAAGAAAAGTACTTAGTGGGAAGGAGTCAGGAAAGAAGTGTCCGTTCCTTGTGTACTCTATTCTATAGACATTATCACTGATTTTGTTACGGCCTTGCTAAGGACTAGCCACATATTTTTATAAGCTAATTAGAGAACCGGTATTATTTACCACGTTGCTTTTGAGAGCATCGGTAGAGGCCAACATTTGTCTTCAAAAGTAAGATTATCGCGCATACTCTTCGTGACACTTGTTATCATCTGATCATTCAGCTGCTTACGAGACAACATGGGTCCTGATAACAAAACAAAATCAATCTATAAGAGAATTATGGAATCGCACGAAAGTCCGAATGATGATAACGTTCAACAGCCCATCTTTGGCGAATGTTACAATTGGTATAAAAATTTAGAGGATGACACTCATTATTATTGTTGCTCAGAAGGGGTCGCATACAACGTCTGCCACATATTAGTGGTAGCCAGTTCATTTGATAAAAGTCCATTATTGACCGAATTGCAGGATAAAAGTCGCTACTTGCTTAGTACATGCCCAGATTGTATCATTGGGTTCCAAAATGCAAGATCTCGAGTTAGAATGGACTTTATTTTAAAACGAAAACTTTTGTTCAGTCAAGTGGAACGTGTCATGAATATTTTATTTGAGTGGGAGTCGAAATCATTAGTTGAGAAGGTAAAATACATCACCCCTTCACATGGAGCTGATTTTTTAAGACAGCCACAAATCTATAATGCATTGATTGAATGTCAAATGTGCCCTGCTTTACTAAGGTGTAATTCAAATCTAAAATTTTTCTTTTCTGAGTTACTCGTTATGTCCCAAAAATTATCGATTTCCATCAAACCACCAGTTGATCTTTTTCCAGCTATAATACACTTTCTTTTCAATGGTTCAGATACTGAAAGAGATTGGGCATTATCACTACTTCCATATACAAACCGTGATTTAGTACCAGATTTAGAGCTTCCGAACTTATTGAGCTCGTCTCCATTTGCTCCATCAGCATTTAGTGATGTTATTATAGAAGAATTTGAAATTTATTTTTTCAACATTCAAAATCCGGAATTATTCTCTCCTGAAACCTGTATCAAGTTCTGGTCAAATATGGTGCCCATACTTCGGTTTGCATCCATAGATTCACTTAAAAATAGATTGAACTTCCCTCTTACCTCTAATGCATACAAAGCGGATGTCTCATTCAACATTGTCCCATTACTGAATGTCTTCAGCAATCAAATGATGTCATACTTGGATACACCATTACCATTTCTGCTTAGGGCCTTCGCATCGCTTTTAAGGGATCTTCAATCAGAATTCTGGGATTTAGTTAAACCGCTCACGTATCTCAACTTCTTTGATGTTTGTTTTAAAAGTCCACATTTTGATAGTCATATTAGTAAATTACATCCTGGAAGCAGAAGGCCACCTGTACTACAAGACTCATCTCAAATTCCACAATTTCATGATATGATCGACTGGATAACATATATGCGTAAGAGTCTTTCGCCTTCACGAAAGATCCAAGCTGATTGCATCTCTTTCAAATATATGATTGATAAGATGAATGAGCCTTCCTTTGGCCATGTGTTTGCATTCAGTAGTTTTAAGATTATGTCGCAAACTTTGGTGTTGGATGAGAATATAGGAGATCCTAAATTAACGATTGAAATATACTCAAAAGCAGATGCTAGGGCAGTTACGGGTGTCAAATCTATTGTCTTATTCGATGCTACATCAGTGTCAGTTCTCAAACGATCAGCCTTAGATTTAATCAACACAATCTTGGTTTATGATATCAAATCTCTAGCACAGTTCAGTTATTTTCTAGACAAATATGACTCAAGTGTGAGCTCTCAGTTCAATAAAGATGTTTGGGCTCTACTTGAAAGAAAGCTCTTTATAAATGATGTAACATTTGCCTCATCAATTTTGAAAAGTTTCACTCATTTAGCCGGTGTGTTCTCGGTCGATATTACTTTGTTGAAAACCAAGTATAAAGATGATAGAAGCTATAGTGAAGATAAGTTGAGAGAATTAGTTGCTGCCTGTAGCAAACATAATAAGAACATAACAGAACTGGTTACGAGTGTGGATCGTATATATAGCAGATTGACTGAACTGTTTGATAGTCATAAGGTCAAGCTTGTATTGGTCCAAGAAGCTGCGTCACTGGGATTATGGTCATGTATCTTATCCCCTGAGAACTCGGTCTACGAAAGTGCTGTTGGGTTACTATATGAAAGCTTTGATGTTGATGGGCGTTTAGAAGCTTTTACGGAACTTCTAAGTCTTAACTTTGCCGTTTCCATCAATTCTTTCAAAGTTGCATTGTCCAAGGTAGTCCTTTTGAAACATTACACTTCAAGTAAGAGATGCGTGAAGGTTCTGATGGATTTCACCAAATGTTTGTTTGACCCTATCAATGGTATTCTGATCATTCAAACGAACTTGCCAATGTCAAGCAAGACCATTTTAGCAGAATTCTGGGAGCAATGCTGGAAATTCTTAATGATGACATATGAATCCATTATGGGATGGTCTGCGGATTATGAAAAGCTAAAGGCGGGAATACAAAATAGAGAACATGCCGATAAGATTTCTACTGATCTACTGGAGTTTACAAGAGATGTTTTGGACTTATCACATATGATGTTAGATGGTTACAAGATGTTAGTAGATTGTATCCAAATTCAGAGTGGTACTGCAGAACAACACAAAGATATTCAACAGAGTTTGTTTCACCCAATTTTGAACGCTTTCAACCCTCTCATAAAATGGTTAAGATTGAGTGATCCTGCTTTGTTAGTCCTGTGTGTCCAGCTAACGGTGAACATTCTAGACTTAGTTGTTGAATTGAATTTGTCTTTCAATGAAGAAGCGTTAGAGACATTAGTCAAATTATGTGCAAAAGCTAGAAAGTTCAATAATAAACTTTCAGAGGAGCAAAGAGGTGAGCTATTACTAAGAGCAAGAAAGTTTGATGACGCACTTGTTGAAAGAATTGTGCTAGAGTCAGAGGAATATAGAAAGAAGCAGCAAGCTTTAGCAGACCAAAAAATCAAGGTTTCTGAGACTTCTTCAAGACAATCCACTCCTAATTACAACTCTGACGATTCCATTCGCTCTGTCTCGAAGTTAAATACTAACACTCAATTATCGATAACCAGTTTTATGAATACTCCGGTAATTCGTGAATCAAAACCTGTTGTGCAAAGACTTTCGGCTTTAGAACAACAAAGACTGAAGCTCGCAGAGAAGAGAAAATTGCAAGACGCATTGAAGGAACCTGCAGCACCAAGGCCACCTGGATTCAACAAACATAAGAAGAAAACAGATGAAGATGATTCTGACGATGATGGTAAAGATGATTCTCTTTCTGAAGACGAAAGTTTGTTCTTCACAAAAGATGAGGTACTAAGAAAGATGAAGAAGACCAAGTTCACCTTGCAGTCATTAAACAATAAACTAGGTATCTCCCAAAGGGCGAAACCGGCTGTCAATGCTCTCAGTTTGAAGAAGAAGGCTGAAGAATTAATGAGATTGAGATTGAATGTTGACATGAATCCACTATATAAACAGGTATTAAGTTGGTCGTACACAAATACCAAGGAATTTCCTAGTGATAGAGGTGACCACAATTACTCCGTTATTAAAGACAAGTTCTCTAGTGCTATTGAGTATCAAAAGACATTTGAGCCTTTGTTGCTGCTCGAGTGTTGGCAGTCGATCCAGAGAGCAAAACAAATAGGACAAGAAACCCCATTCAGACTAACTGTTGGTTCAAGATCTGCAACTGATACTTTCTTCGATGTGTTTGCTTCCATTAAGAAAGAAATTATCACTGAAAAGAGAGCATTCGGTGATAGTGACCTACTTGTCTTGATGTTTGTGGATAACTTAGATGAAAACGGTAAAACGCCGACCAGGGCCCAAATTGAAGGTTGTAGATATTCATGCTTTGCGAAAGTAAAAGCTATCAAGAGTAATACTAATGGATATTCGGATATCACATTGCGAGTCGCAACAACTACCTCTATGACTCCTTCTTTGACCCCGTCGACCGAGTTGGTTGGTATGCGAGTTATTCAAATGATTACTATAGAGAGAGAATTTTCATCATTAAGAGGTTTACAGTATTATGACTTAGCGGACAATATAGTGAAGGCCATTCCAGCTCCACTTGAGTCCTTGAGTGCTTCCAATATTGAAAATATGAAAGAATTATATGACGTTAATCACTCTCAGGCCTTGGCTATTGCAGGCACAGTTCACAACGAGGGGTTCTCATTGATTCAAGGTCCTCCGGGTACTGGTAAAACCAAAACCATATTGGGAATAATAGGATATGTGTTGACTTCTCCTTCTGCGCAACCGGCAATTACAATCACCACAGGTTCTAGTACCCCAGAAGATACTGCCCTTCCAAAAAGAAAGATTTTGATCTGTGCACCATCGAATGCTGCCGTTGATGAATTGGTCTTGAGATTGATGGGGGGAATTAAGAATGCTAAAGGCCAACTTTTCAAACCAAAAGTTGTCAGACTGGGAAGATCAGATGCAGTTAATGCTCAGGTGAAAGAAACTACGCTAGAAGAGTTGGTTGAATCTCAGTTGTCTATTGTCAACAATGTATCCGATGATACTAAGATTAAGGAAGAGCATAGGAAGTGCGTGGAAGAGAGAAATAAGCTAAGAGCAAGTTTGGCTTCAGGTAGCCTCTCTCCCGAAGAAATCGCCAAAACAGAGTTGAAATTGCAGGAAGTTGTGCAACAGCGAAAAGAGCTAGGGAAAAGATTGGATCAAGCTAGAGAGCAACAAGCAGTGAATTATCGTACAAGAGAAATCGAGAGAAGAAATATACAATTCAAAATCTTGAATTCCGCCCAAGTAGTGTGTTCGACTTTATCTGGTTCAGCTCATGAAGTTCTCGCGAGTATGTCAATGACTTTTGATACTGTTGTTATAGATGAAGCTGCTCAGTGTATAGAGTTGAGTGCTATCATTCCGTTGAGATATGGTTGCAAGAAATGTATCATGGTCGGTGATCCAAATCAATTACCACCCACTGTTCTTTCTCAAAAGGCAGCTCAATATAACTATGAGCAAAGTTTGTTCGTTAGAATGCAAAACAATTACAAGAATGCGGTCTATATGTTGGATGTGCAGTATCGTATGCACCCTCAGATTTCAAAATTCCCATCTGCTGAGTTTTACAATTCCAAGTTGCTGGATGGTCCAAATATGGCAAAAATGAATAGTAAGCCTTGGCATGCTAATGAATTTTTCAGCCCTTATAGATTTTTTGATATTCAGGGTTCCCAGGAGAAAAACCAACAAACAATGTCTTTGTTCAATACTCAGGAAGCTCGAATTGCTTTGGAGATTATTGATCAACTTTTCTCGACATATAAGGACACTAATTTTTCAGGGATGATTGCTATTATCTCCCCATATAAAGAACAGGTTAGGGTATTAAGGAACACATTCACAAATGCTTTCGGATTCCAAATAACTAAAGAAATTGATTTCAATACTATCGATGGGTTTCAGGGTCAAGAAAAAGAAATTGTTCTGTTTTCGTGTGTTAGGGCTGAAACGGGTAATAGTGTGGGTTTTTTAGCAGATACTAGAAGAATGAATGTTGCTTTGACCAGAGCTAGATCATCGTTGTGGATTTTGGGCTCTAAAGATGCTTTGATTTGTAATAGAACTTGGAGAGCTTTATTGAAAGATGCATACTCAAGAAAAATGGTCTCAAAGGCTTTTCGAGGATTCACAAACAAAGCCCTCGCCACCCCAACTTGGGTTGAATTTGAAGAGCATACTTTTACTCGCGACTCTAATTCTAGCGTTGCCAGACCATTTTCTTCGGGAGTTTTGCTTCCGGGAAAGCTTGAACAGAAAGCTAGACTATCCCAGGTCAAATCATCATCAAACACTCCTCCAACGAGTGATTCGGTTGATGGGGCTGAAAATGATCATACCTTCAAAAGAAGTAAAAGTCCTGAGACAAGTGAAGAAAAAGCAGCAAAAAAGAGAAAAAAAAAAGTAAAAGAGGAGAAGAGGTTTGTCAAAGAAAAGCTATCCCAGGAAGCGAAAGACCCATCACTGGCTATAGGAAACTCCGATCAAAGTGCTAACAATGCCGAAAATAAAATCCAGACCTTCAATGCGGCATTGAAAAGTGATGGCAATATCAAGAAAGGTGATACTTCAAAGCAGAAGTCTGTTCTCTCTCTCCCTAGTGCACCAAAGGCCATACTTTCCTCAAATACTCCGAATAATGATACTCAATCGGAAAATCTGCCCCCTTTTGAAACTTCAGATTCATCTACAGCCTTGATCTCTAGTCGTTGCGACCCTAGCTCGTCGGGCACAATAGAAGAATTGTTGCCGCAAAAAGTCAAATCTGCTGAATCGTCTTTCAAAGATCAAATCCCACGATTAACGGTGAACTCAGTTGTCTCATCTAAGAGTCAACAAGGTTTCGATTCTTTGAATCAGAAAAGTCGTCTATCGAGCCAAGAAACTCCACAGTATTACAATAATTATTCGCAGAGTCCTGCTTCGAACGAATTTCTAGAATTGAAAAAGGATTATGTCCGATCGACTGTCGAAGGCAATCATTACGAAAATCAACCTAGAGCATATTCGGAACACGTTAACAGAAAAGTGAGTAGTGAGATACCAGCTTCTCAAGGAGTGCATTATCCTCAAATTGCACGGCAGCTGCCCAAAAAGCCTGCTCAAATGCATAATCTCCCTTATTACTCTCGACAATCATCATCTGCACAAAAGGCTTCTCGTGCATTCCAATCTAATCTGGTCTCGAATGGTTGTTCAACTCACTCGAACGGGGTAAGGTCCCCAAATGCTGCCTCAAGTGTCGTCTCAAGAGCTGCCCCAGAAAGAGAGCCAAATGGATCAGAACTCGGCTTCTTGAATGCTTCAAGTTCAGGGGTTCTTCCACCAGCTCCACAACGCCAAGAAACTCCCAAGGCTTCAAACTTTGGTTTCCTACCTATCAGTAGTCGTTCTGTTTCAAACCCTGGTGTTCCACATAACGTAGTATCTCGTGCCTCGTCAAATAGTTGGCAGATGGGAACTACTGAGAATGGAAATGTTGATCTAATCAAGATAAGTAAGCCCAAGCCAAAATTTCCATCAATGAGAGGTAATTTTTCGGCAAAAGGGGGTACTGGAGGTGGTAAAAGCAAATAGATCATGAATTATATTCAGGAGTATTTGGATTCGAGACACTTTGAAGCTAACAGTTTTAAGTGTCGTGCATCAATTTCTCTTGTATGTAAGATAATTATTTAATGTCATTATTAATAGTACATCATTTGTTGATTATTAGTAGAAAATAGATTATAATGGGTTGAGCATATTTTCGTAAACTCATCATTTACGCAGCTAAACAAAACGATATAGAAGGTCGATCACTCGTCGCAAGTCAGTCAATCATTCTTCACCCCTTTGCTCAAATTAGTGGCCTTTGTCGCATCTAGATACTTACGTGACTTCTTATCCCCGTCACTCTCTTTTCCAATGCCTGCACTGTTACCCTCTCCAAAATTACATATAGCAGATTCCACCGACTTTTTCAGAGTGCTAGTTATAATCTCATTCTTAGACTTACTTCCTGTAATATTTGTAGTTGAAATACTAGGCTTCGAAAAGCTTGGTTTTATAGGGAAGGGAGAAGGGGATGTAGATTTGAGGCTTGGTGTACTGTGGCCTTCAGTTTGTGGTTTGAGAGAGATAGAATCGAATGGAAAGTGATCGAACGTCGGTAGATCAGTCTGTTTTTTGGGGACCGTAGTTTCAGATATTTCATTGAGAGATGTTTGTAAACTGCTTTCGTATTCCGCTCCAGTTATCAAGTTTATTGCATGTCGTGTTGCATTGATTTCATCTAATATTATGGATTTGATGAAGGTGAGATTGAGATTTTCCACTTGGGCTAATCTATCTTTCATAAAATTTTCTATTTCATTTAACGATTTAACCAAAAGATCCGTTCTCGATTTGTCTGGTATTATTGATTTTAAATACGTTTCCATCTTGCGTATATTTTCAAAAATGTCAGTTAAATAAGTCAAGCTCTCTTTGAAATTAGTTTCTTTCAAGTCCGCTATTGTGATGAAATCGTTCAATGCACCAAGTTGCATATTCAAGTGTCCTATAACTGTATCTGGATCCTGATGTGCCTGTAAGATATTTTTCGCTTGTAAGAGTTCAATCTCTTCAAACTCTTCAGATTCAAGCTGGCTCAAAGTTTCGTAATATGAGTTGAGCTTGATATCCAATAGAGATTTAGATTCTTTCAATTGGTTACTTGTTAAAGTTTGCTTCTGTTTAAGGTTTGCTAGTTTTTGCTCTAATTCTGCTATCTCATTACTAATTTTATTATGTTCTTCTGATATGTTTTTATAACTCAAGCCTTCGGGGGTATGGTTTTCAATTTCATTAATCTTTGCAACTATACTTGACTTCTTTCTTTCCCATCGTTGAAAAGTATCAACACATTTAGATTTGTGGTAAAGTTCAGTAGTGTAGATTTCTTTCATGGCTTGATGAATTTGATTCAGATCAAAGAGTGAGCCTAATAACTTTTTGCGAACCCCTGTGATCTTCCTACTTCCAGACTGTAGATATACTCTATGTTTCTCTGTGAGTTCTTGAAGCCGGGTGAGTAAAATGATTTCCTGATTTCTCAAAAAATGAAGGGGATCTTGAACCAGCCCTAAAGATGGGATTATGGGCATTTCTTGAAATAAATCAGAATGGGGATGCTGAAGCTTATCATTGATATTAGTTGTCGATAATTGTTGCATGGCTATATTAATTTCGTTCTGTGCAGAAGAGCTCATGATTGATAATTCTGGCCATAAAGTGCTGATGGAGTTATCCGCTTGTAAGTGAGGGGGTGAAGAAGAAAATTGGTCATGATTTAAACCGCTTAAAAACTTGTCTTGGTAACCTTCTTCCAAAGAAGGTCCCATGTCATAGCTAAGATTCGGGGGAGAAGAGGATCTGGAGTTGAACTTTGTCTTGAGCAAAGCTATGGTTCCTTGGGGCGGGTGGTGTGTTTCTTCCGTTGCATCTGATTCTTGATTGAACGTAATCAAGTCCTCTTGAGAATCGTTGTTTTTTTGAATTAAATTAGACAATTGTTCACCTAGATGATGATATGATTATCAGTTAGTATTCTTTTCTGATACAGAATTGAAGAAAAACGCACAGGGCAAAGAAGCAAAAGATTGAATTACATACTTGAAGGTATGTTCTTTTTCCGTTTCGCAAACGAAGATTCAAATTTGAAACTCATATTGTGTTCATTTAGGTTCGGCCAACTTTATATAATAGTACTTAAAGATATTGATAGTGTAGAGATATCATTACTTTGGGTTGTAATTATATTGAAGGAGAGCAAGGACTTTTACAATTCATTTCCCTAGTTCTCTTGGGGTGAGATAAGAGCTTGAATCAGAAAGATTTACTGCATGTGAGATACTGCACGTGATGTATGTTGTCCCATTCTGGCAATAAGGACTCCTTAATGCTGTCCTTTGAGTTGGGCAATCAATACAGTGTTACACAACTGCTAAGCAGCAGTACGAGATTCAATGGCTTATCAAATTAACCGTTAAATTACGATTGAGTTTTACCAAGTAAAGGCATTTAAATTCAAAGCAAATAAATCGAGCAAAACAAAACAAAGTCAATCAAGTTCATCAAGTATTAGTAAATAAAACATTGGGGAATGGCGTGAACAAAAATATACTGGATAATCCTGTGTAGTAGCAATACCTTCGACGATAAAAACCGTAGCCAACAACAACCGATGGTCTTTAAATTTTATCGTCCAAAGACAGTTTACTTGCAACATCAGTACTAGCGATTGTTTTCTTGAATTCCTCAAAGCTCAATTTCCCGTCACCATCATCATCGCTTTTTATAATCGTTCGATCCACCAACTGTTGCAACTGAACATCCGTTAAAGAGTTCGCAACCATCATTCTCAACACTAAAAACAATTCACCGTTTGAAATATATCCATCATTATCAATATCGTAAACTTTGAATAAGAATCTCAATTTGTCATCCACAGACCCACTAGAGGAGAATATCGATAGACCCGAAACAAACTCTTTAAAATCTATATCGCCTCCCCTATTGGTATCAAATATATCAATAACCCGTTTCGCTAGTGGATTTTGACCTATTCCAGGAATAGACAAAAATTCGTCTTTATCAATGGCACCTGAGTTATCCGTATCCAATTTCATAAACCTTTTGGCTAATCTATCCATTTCCTCTGACCCAACTAAAAAACAGGCCCATACTTGTGCTTATGGGTTCAAAGTTAGTATTTTTGTTTGGTAACTTGCTTGACTAGTTCAATCGTCATACGTAGTCTGAATACTCACAGTTCGTGCCCTCCGAGAGGTCATCTAGCAAATTAGAGGGAATATTACCCATTGTTATTGTATATCTCTTCGTGTTAGTGTTCCGATGAAGTGTAATAGGATGGTTGTACGTCGTAGCAAACCAATGGTAAAACCAATGGTAAAATCAATGGCTTTTTAACGTCACTGGTTTTTGGGGCGCTGATCAGTGTTGGGATTCAGTGGCAGTGAAGATGCGACGGCTGTGTCGCAATATAAAATTATAAATATTATAAAGCCTTGTTTCCAAGTATGTACGTAGTTTACAAGTTACTGTTGATGATGTTTGAATAGGCTTCCAAATCAACTGCTTACTACCTAAGTTTATACTTATGGGAAGCATTGATTTATTATTGGTACTGAAGTAGTATCCAAATACTTATGTTTATCGTTATCCAAAAGCTAGAGGGGTCGATGTCAAGAAATTCACGTCTCTAGATATGTTTCTGGAATATTAAGAACTAGAATTGCTTGCTTTTTATTATCCAATACGTACTATTTGATATCCTGAACTTTATATAAGCATATGTGTAAGATGGGTCATAAGGTAGCGATGTCCCTGTCTGTTGCATAACCCCTTGCCACACCAGAAATACCTTCTTCGATTTCTGCACCAACATTAGAATCAACTTCTTCATCGTCTCCAACTTTCTGTGTCTTATAATCACTACCCAAGCCAGTCCATCCTCTTTCCTGTAAGAAAATACCAGAAGTACTTACGGTATCTTTAATGGTGAGCGCGTGAGAAAACTGATTGACTATCTGTCTACTGTTTTCTTCTTGTTCTATTGCATTGCCATCATCTGCATTATCACCATTTCTGAGCGTCCTCATTGCCCCCATCTCTATTTCTAAATGTCTCAATTGCCGTAGAGGTTTAGTAGATGCGAGTTTTCCTGTAACAGCATTGAACTCGGGAGTGTATTGGTCCCCTTCTACATCATAATCATGGTTCATTTTGTCATATCCCTCACTTCCTTCATCAGGTTCAGATTCGTACCCTTCTTGATTCATAACTTCTTGAAAATCCGTGACCCATTTACCGGTCCAGGTAACTTGAAAATTTAACGCCATTTGTAGTTCATATGGAGTTATAATAGGTTTATAATAATCACCAAACGAATCAATGATGATTCCTGACTGTCCGCATCCTAGCACACACCAAACTTCAACATTTTCAAAATTTGCTAACTTGGCAACATTAGGCTTTCCCACTACGAACATATAATGTTTCTTCCCTGCATTTCTAACCCATTTCACAACTTTATTCAACAACTTTTTGGTGTTTGATAGAGATAAAGTATTAACTAATATGCCGACTGTGCCTGCATTTCTGGCCATATGCATAAATCTATATCGTCTCATCAAAGACGGAAAGGGCCCCTGTAATATTGTATTCGTTAATGGATCAAAGGCAGTCAATTCGCGAAACTTGGTCGAAAGGAAAAGCAATCTTGGATCAGCAGGCTTGCCTATATGAAACAATAAATACTCCTGTGTTAACTGGTCGTAGTCTTCTTCATTTAAGTATTTTAGTTCATCCTGGTATATTCCGTATATTGTGCGAGAAGCAACTTTAACTGTCTTGCCTTTATAGTTGTTATTATAGCTGTCTATTATGGTTGCGGACGGCCCACATTTGTCAAAATCGATGTCAGCATACGCTAAATAAGGATACTCGTGTTTCAGTGCTAAATATAACTGGTGTAGATGATAACTATACGATGTATCAGACATCAACATAATTTTGGCATCCTTATCCTTATATGTCTCTCTTATCTTTTCGAGTAATATTTCAGTATTCAAATATGGCCTTCCAAATATGTAAACGGCTGGTACTTTCTCAACTGGGTTCAAACAAGCATCACCAAAATGGACTACCACATCAGCGGAGACATGTTCAGCAGCAACTTCATCTATACAACAGGGAGAGTATGAAGTATCGGCAAGAATCCAAACTTTTTGCTCTTCGACCCTCAAATGATGTGAATTGGAGCCTTTATTCTTACATTCAGCTCCACATGTTCCTGTGCATGGGGTAACTGATTCAATATCGATTTGTTTTTTTGTAGTACAGGATGATGTGATGTGAGTGAAATCTATCTCCAATTCTTTTTCGTCGGCTCTCTTCCCCGCTGAGTTCACCTGTATCATCTTGGATTCATAGTATTCTTTGTTCAGTGTTTTGAGCCCATCCTCTAAAATCTGAGTAATGATAGCAGAATCACAGATTAAATTGTCTGGGAACTGTAAGGTGATATTACCAAATCTTAGCCTACCTTCGTCATTTGGATCTCGCTGGCTTAAAAAAGTAGTTAGCTTGGTCAAACTATAATAATCAATAATTGATTGTCGTAGTTTATCTTTTCTGATGTTTTCTGATGTATCGGATTTTGACTCAGGAGGAAAATGTGACCTTTCGATTTTATCCCCTGTATGCTCAACCTTTGCAAACTCAAACACTGACTCGTCTTGCGCTGTTGATAAGGCAGGTGCTATTAATGTGTCCAAAATCATCGCTCAAATGTGACTTTGAGGTGTATAATTTACTTCCCAGCGTCTTGAGACTTCATACAATCTGTATATCTGACCCGAACCAACAAACGAAGCTATTTTCAAATGAGCTTGGAACAAAATCAATCGAAAACAAAATTATAAAAAAAAACTAAATATTTCTGATCGTCTGATTTTTTTGGAGGTCGATTGCATTGCCGATCGTCCACTCTGAGGGAAATTTGTTCCAGTCACCAGTGAATCATAATTCTATTTTACAATAGCAGCTTAAGCAAGTGAAATTTCCACAATCGAAGATAAATAGCTTTGGACTTGAAGTAATTTTCTGGAGACGTCTGTGAGAAAGTGCCTACAACAGATAAAATAAAAAAAGATGGCAAGAATCGAGTTGGGATACACAGCAGACTACCATGTGCATCTAAGACAGGCAGAGATGATGCAAGTTGTCGCTCCAACGGTCAGAACAGGTGGTATTTCAACTGCATACATAATGCCAAACTTAGTTCCTCCAATCACAGATCTTGATAGAGTTATCAAATATAAATCGGAATTGGAGACACTTTCTCCAAAGACCACATTTTTGATGACTTTTTACCTATCCAAAGATCTCACTCCAGAGGCTGTTGAGAGAGCTGCTCAACTAGGTGCTATTCAAGGGGTCAAGTGTTATCCTGCTGGGGTGACGACCAATTCTAATGAGGGGGTGGATCCGAATGATTTCTCCCAGTTCTATCCTATTTTCAAAGTGATGGAAAAGAATAGACTAGTGCTAAATTTACACGGAGAAAAACCTTCTGCTTCATATGATACAAGTGATGATGAAGATATTCATGTCTTGAACGCTGAATTTAAATTTCTGCCAGCTTTGTTTAAATTACACCAAGATTTTCCTAATTTGCAGATTGTTCTAGAGCACTGTACCACGAAATCAGCCATTGACGCTATCATAAAAATTAATTCTGGTTTAAAGTCGGGAGAGGTTCCTTCGGTGGTCGCTTCTATTACAGCACATCACTTGTATTTAACGATTGATGATTGGGCAGGTAATCCAATCAATTTTTGTAAACCTGTGGCTAAACTACCAGAAGACAAAAGAGCCTTGATACAGGCTGCCACATCGGGATTTCCCTATTTTATTTTTGGCTCAGACTCCGCCCCTCATGAGTTACACAAAAAAGCTACGCATGTTGGTGTTTGTGCAGGTGTGTACACCCAGCCTTATGCTATTTCATACCTTGCTGAAATATTTGATCAATATGGAAAATTAGATCATCTGAAGGATTTCGTCTCTACTTTTGGTAATGCCTTCTATGGAATTGATGAAAGTAAGCTGAAATCAAAAGATAAATGTTTTATTGTTAAAAAAAAAATACATATTCCAGAATCTTTGACAGAAAATGGTATCACCATTGCACCTTTCAACCCAGGATCAACTTTGTCGTGGACTATAGAGTGGGAAGAGGCCCATTGAATAAATAAAGAGTAGATCGTTAGCCAATTAATTCTGTTTGTATATAAAATGAAATTCATTTTTAAACGCTTCCCAGAACTATCATGAATTTTAAATGAGGATCATGCCCAGCAGGAAATGATCCGTCTTCGTCGAAAACGCACATCGAATTGCTTTTCCAACCCCAACTCTGAGATCTATGGAAATCATTTGGGACAGACAGGAAGGATGTAATCGTAGGTTTATCTCTTCTAGATGGTGTGAAAATAACGAAATAAACCCTGATCGTATCTCTCAAATCTTCGTATTTTAAAAATGAGCCATTTTCATCATGTGAGTTGCTCGCTGATGAGGAACCATTATTTGTCGATGGAATTCCATTTCTGGGAAGTGATGGCCCATAACCCCCCGCTGTGGATAGTGGTCTATCTTTGAGATTTAATTCATTAAAATAAACCAATGAATCATCACTAACATTTTCCTTCTCTCCTCCATCATCGTGTAAATTATTACGTGGAAAGACTAATGAGCTGTCGGTTGTCGTTGTATTTGTTGATGCACTCGCAATTATTGCTGTCGCAACTGCTGCATGAGATGATGAGTCGTGTGATACAGTTCTCATGTTGGGAGCGTATTTCTTTGGAGTTGAATGATAATTAATGTTGTTAGCAAACAAATCTTGATTAGTGTAACCATGTTTTGACGAGGGATTAGAGGAACTATTAGCTCTATGAAGATAAACACCAATTTGGAAGGTGTTCTTAGATGGGATGCGATTTTTTTGCAAATATAAGTTCCAGTAACATCCGGCGTACCAAAATGTCTTTCCGTATACACGTTTATCTGTAACAAGATCTGAAACATTAGCAAAGGCAATTGAAAATCTGAATGGTGGAATTTTAGTCCAGCTATATAATCGATCAGATTTGTCAGGTGCATCATCCTGTGTAGACTTGCCATTTTCGGAGTTGATGGCAGGCTGTGTGGTAGAGCTTAAGGACTCAAGAAGTACCGAGTCAATTTCAGATGGTAGTCCAGCCAACGTAACATCTTTGATGGGAACTTTAAACCATTTGGAAAGTTCTGAGGGAGGCTCTGAGCTGGCTAACGTTTCGCTTAAACAAGGGCTATCTTTTGAAGTAAGGACCATTCGTTGTAAGTGAACAGCTTGCCATAACGCCTTGTGCAAAACTTGAGAATCCACGTAAGGAGTTCCCGATATATCTTGTAACCCCTCCAACTCTAATAATTGCTCTGGAGACATATGGCAATAATGAATCTTTGAATTTAGAACCTCCTTCAGCATCTCAATCTGTACCATATCTTCATTTTCAATAGATTCATTGCTTGATGGGTCTAACCTTCTTTCTATCAGTTTAATGATGAAAAGGCATCTATCCCATTCAGTAGGAACAAAAAAATAATTTTCACCCACAACTTCCGCTATTATTTGGCATGGAATACCATCCCATTTTTCGATACCGACTTCCCATCCATCAGAGCATAATAATCCCTTCCCATTTTGAATTATTCTTTCACTTGCGGAACCATAATTATTCGAAGTGGCAAAGTTCATATTTTCAGAGATGTTATCCATTGACATGTCCGCAATGATTTGATGAGTTGCAGTACATACAACGTTGGATATGGCTAAATACTGACCAACTGCAATCATGCTATAGGGGGCTAAGCTTTCCTCTTTCACATTCCAAGCACCATAAAGTCTTGCGATGGCTAAGACAAAACTTGATTGTGTTATACGAGAATCGTCAAACTCCAGCTCAAATACAGAGTTTTTTCGGGTTGATTTGAGATTTTTCTTGTGAAGTTGGCCTTCGTGAACGTTATCAACTTCATCATTCTCGTCATCTTCTTCATCACTCTCTTGATCTTCCCTGGCTGCCCATTTGAATAAGGATCTAAAATAATCACTCTTGTCCAAAAACAAACGATGTAGTTTATACGAAGTTCCAAAAGCTTTTATTGTCACATCCGAGTATGCCCCTTCTATAAAACCTTTTTTGAATATATACCCAGAGAGATTATCGCTTTTACAGCAACCATACGGACATAGAAGAGATTCTGATTCGGGGAACGGCTGCAAGACTGAAGTCTTTTGTTGTGAGGTTGTTGTTCTTGGGTTTAACGAAGATGATAAGGGAGATGCAACTGCTGATGATGAAGATGGCGCAGATGTTGAAGATGGGGCTGACGGTCTATGAGAATCATTCAACGTAGGAAGTTCATAATAATTGCTGGTGGGAGTTGAAGGGGGTCTCTGACTATGTGATGTCGTGGAGCTCAAGTTGAATTCACTATCTCTGTGGTACGATAGATTTCCAGGAGTGGAACGTCTTGATTGCTGTCTTCTTGAAGATAAATTTGGTCCTTCGGGCATCATGCGATTCAATCTGTAACACAAGAAAAGACAGCGTCAAGTTTTTAGATAAGCAACTTTGAATAACGAACTAGTAGATATGCAAAACCGTAAAAGTTAGTGTGTCTTGGACTATGAGTCTCGGTAAATGGGAAAGCAAATTCAAAGGTTGAACTGGCAATGCTAAGGTGATTTAGGCAATATATGATCAATCGCAGACTGTCTATTTGTTTTGCCAATGTAGATGATAATATGTGACAAAACAGAGATGTTTTAATTTTAATATAATAATAAACAAAGTGCTTGGGCTCGGATGTTACGTAATATCTATTACGGGGAATTTAAATTACTTATTAATAATTAGGTCATATACAATTATTATTGAAGTGTTCACGAGAATCAAAGTACTCACGACAAGAACTCTGTTGCGAAGTTAACCAATCGTCATTTTGAAGATTTATAGGGATATTCAAAAACATTTTGAAGGTGGTACAATAATGACAATAACTCTATCACAGTAAAATGGTATTATACCTGAAACCAATATTTACTAGCTCACTATATATGGCATTTAAAATAGAAACTGGCTGAAAAGAATTATACAGGAGACAGATCCAATCTGAACAGTACCTATTTCAGCTGAAAATCAGATTTTTCCTTATTTGAAGAACTAAACCAGTATAATGAAAGTACCAGATACTTTGCTGTCTATGCAACAAAGCCACGTCTGGGTACAAATTCATATGTTTTTAAGACTTCACTTTCAAATTCAAAAAATTACTTCCACGGCAAAAAAAAGGGCATAAATCAAAATGCTTTATAAAGAAATGTGCAAATTATAAATTAGAAGTGTACATCATTTGTAAGGCCCGAACTTAACTAAAAATTGGGCCCACACAGCTTAGTATTTGAACATTGCAATATCAATCTTGTCTTCAAGAGTTTCTAGTATGAGCATGTGGCGTGGGACTGGAGACTTACCAGCCAGCTACACTATGCTTGTTAATGATGAAATTTGATGAGAAAAAAAATTATATTCTCTAGAGTCTGTACTATAAGGCATATATCTTTTGCTTTATAATAAAATATATACCAGATTAATATAAAAGGAAAAACAAATACGAAGCTTCAAGCTAGTACATATCTGAAATACCCGTCTAATAGACAGACTGAATTTGGGATCCTGTATTGTTGTCAGTTTGACATTGCTCTACAGATACAAGTACCACAGAGGTGTTTCGATTTCATACGTACTGGATCATTGCTGTAGTTGGCTGTCTGTATATCCATATAAAGATGCCAATACAATTGAAGTTTATAGACATATACACATAATCTCTTCTTGATCAAGTGAAACTAAGATCAGCCCAGAAAAAAAAACTTCACTTTGACCGTTAAAAGACTATTTGGCAACTTTGGTCTGGACCTACCAGTAACTTTTACCACTTAATTTGTCTCATTATCTAATTATCATCTTCTGGTAATTCCTGGAATAGTTCAGTAATCCTTTTGAAAATCTCCTTGTCTTGCTCGGTTTCCTTTGATAGATCATACTCATCATCGTTAACACTTTGTAACCAAAACAAATTCTTGGCCCCTGAACTCAAAAAGGTCAACATGAAAACTCTACCACTCTTGGCCGATTTCACTTTTTTCCACGTCACATCTCCCGCAATCACTAGTAGTTCTTCCGGTTCAACACCTCCCGCTGTCACTTCCCGAGGACTCCACATAAATGAATAAAAGCCTTCTCCTTCTTCACTTTGCTTGATGACAATCTCGCCTTTAACTGGATTTGGAGTGTATAGGTTACTTTCTGGGCTATAATCCACTTTACCAGCTTTGAATTTCAAGGGAGACGTTAAAACCATTTGAAGAGGAGTTTGACGTTACTACGCTGCCTTATAGTTTTTGACGACTTTACTTAACAGTCAATTTTACTGTAACACTAGTTGTTGAATTAATGAAATAAACTGTTCATGAGTGGCAAATCTAATGTACGTTGTAAATAAATACAGTCAGAGAGTGAGCTGAAAACACCTTTCAGGATTTACAGCTCTACACCATATTACCATATGGATTATGTCATCTCAATATCTCTACTCATCCACGTCAGTTTCTGATTATGGAGTCGAAATTCCTTAGATCGATAGATTCTATCGCCGACAACAAAGTTGAATGCTTACGAGAAAAAGGCGATTTGGGCGGGAGTACTACTTTACATATATACGGACCAAGTTCCAGGGTAACAGTCATTGGGATGCAATCCAAAGGAAACCACATCTGTTCGTGATAGACGTGTATACATATTGTTACACAAATAACATTATTTTACGGAGCCATTGTATTGCTGTTTATCCTTCTTAGGCCTTTCAACGTCCCCTTAACTCGTTATATTCGTACTAAAACGATGGAATTCCCACCAAAAGACATACAAACAATTGTGGAAGCAATTGCCGTGATACTTCTCTCCAGGAAGCAAACTGTTTCAGTTAGTGAAGGTGCTTGTGGAGGACTTCTCAGCGCCTACCTTATATCTTTACCAGGGGCATCCAAGTTTTTCGATGGAGGTCGATTGATCTACAGTCTAAAATCACGTTTGAAATTAAGCGGTTGGGATAGAGACCAAATTCGTGACTATACCGGTGCCAGCGAGTCAGTTGCTTTGAAACTAGCGAGGAACTTGAGGATAGAATTTGGATCAACATATGTTCTGTCAGAGACAGGTTTTGCTGGCCCGTCAACCAATGTTGGGTTAGATAATGAGAGTATTACCAATGATGACGATGACTCTAGAGTTGGAACAGTGTATTTGGGAATATCAGGACCGGGCGGAGATGTTTCATCCGTTGTTTGTACTGGTTGCGATGATCGATCAGAAAACATGCAATTATTTGCTAAGGCTGGACTAGAATTCTTGTTGACTGTCTTGAAAGAGGGTGGACCTAAATAAACTCATGTTTGAAATAATGACCGCTGACTCACAATTCAAACTACCTTTTCGATTCAGTAACACGTACTCCAGCATCAAGTGTTCTCGCCATATGTTACTGTATACTTCTTAATATACGTATTTTATTTCCAGAATCTATAGTTTACAGTCAACGATTGCGGACTTGAAACGGCCCGGCAATATATGCCATTATACAAGGTGCATATTATAAGTCACAGTTGTTATTCTCGCATACTTACTCGGTTGATTCATCTCGGACACTTCGAATTATTATTCAAGGATGACTTGATATTTGGGATTGCTATTTTAACATTGAGTAGCAGTTGGTGATCGTTTTTTAGATATCGATATTTCATATACCCAAGTGCCAAAGCTACTGTTTTTATAACAGTAATTAACCATTCACTGTTATCATATATCAAATCATAAGTATCGCAGTCACTGCAATATAGCGACATGATTTTGTTTGAATTGAGAGTACTATTTCAACAGAACCCTTGATTGTGAAACACAGTATGGATGGCTAATTTTGACTGATGCAAGTTCAGCACTGCAATGCGGATTAGGTTAGATATTAATCAATGAATGAACAATATTGAGCAATTAATATGAGTGTATTCGATAACTGATAGTGCTCGATTACTAAAGGAGACTGCAAGCAACCTTAGCCTACGGTAAAATGATGGGTAAAGCTGAGCGCCTAATAATTTTGTACACCGTTGTCTCAAATTTCAGATCACTTAAGATTTTTGTTGGCATGTTTGCCAGCAAGCCACGAGAAACAAACACATGCATATTCTTAGGAATAGTATGATACTCTCTATAGTATAAACCTTGAAGGTATGAACACCGAGATTGGAAAGTCTTCAGATGGGAACTTCAATATAAATAGAATGCCTGAAAAGCATCCTGATTGATTAGCATCACATTAACGGTAAACATAATTTTTAATCATTGGCGCAACTCACTTCACAGTGACAAAGTTTTGTAAAAGAGCATGCTCTAACGAGCTGACAACAATAAATATCGAACATTTTCGTTGAAGTTCATAGTGCAATACGCTAACTCAAATTGATATTTTGACTTGCTTGGCTTGAAGTAAATATAGTGTGGTGAGCCAAAATCTACAACAGAGCACACCAGCCACTAATCTATATGAGACGTATGCACCCTAAGGTCCGCATATGCAAGTTGTATAAAGCTTTTTATCTTTAGTATAATAAACCAGCATATGCTTGTACAGGCATATTGCTAAGAGTCAAAAGATGACTTATTATTCACTATTGTGGTACTGAATTTGAGACTGTGCAGATGAAATTACCAAAGTCATTCTATTTAGTACCTAGTCAATTTCTGGAATTCACGTTTTAGCTTGAAATGACAAACGTGACGACGCCGCAGATCAAAGGATACATCGAAACCTAAAAAACATTTATATTCCGATGAAAAGCAATTTATATATATATTTATAGATGACAAGTTAAAATACATATACATTACTTTTTATTTTGTAGTACTATATAGTATATAATATATTATTATATAATATATATTATATATTATGTATAACACTCACTCTAACAACAACTTATCTTAGCTTAATTACATATCCATATTTAACTATCATATTACATATTATATAATATAATTATATACCCGTATCGCTCACAGGAAATTAGTTTTGGCCGCTGAAGTTGGAACGAACTTAAAATCTATTAGATGCGAGAGAACATAAGGAAGAAGTCGCAAATGGAACGTATTGCGAAGCTTATACAGTGGAAATGCACATTGCCCGGTGTTCACCACTCACACAAACGTTCACACCCAACTTCACCACCACCTATAAATAATAAGTATCAAGTTGACCATTAATTTAAATAATAAATAATAAATAATAAATATTAAATATTGAATAGTATTTAATATTTATTAGATAATGAATGCATTATTGCAGAAAGAAAAATTGCCAACCTTGTTCCCAGGAATATTATATATAAGACTAATCACTTACGGTAAGTTACTTCTAGATACAACTTTGTAGTTAGAGTTGTGGTAATACAGAATTAATGACTTTTTGTGTTGCATCAAAAATAACAATAATACGCCAGGTTATCATCCGAAAAAAGTCATTTTTGTATTTAATTTACCGAGTTTAGAACAACCAATTCTTCATGCTGAGGACCATATCTATGATAGAAGTATGGAATATGGAACTTTCACTTATTTGAGATTTGTGATCGGCAGAAATTTCAGCCTTGGAGCCACGTCTGAACTTGGTACATCATTACCCAAGCCACTCTTTATTAATTACAAATGCTTTATCAATGCTGAGTCTACTAGAAGGACTTTAAATTCTTGAAGCCAACAAGGGTTTCTCACCTTTGAAACTCTTTATGAATACTTAGTCAATATACCATTCACACAATACTTTTCAGTTATTAGCATGATTATAATTAGCTGTCTCAAGCATTTTAGATATAGTTAACAAGCAGCTGGAGGAAAGTTTCACCCAAGAGTGCGGCCCGCGAGGTCTGCGACTAAGATTCCGATCAACGAATGGATTTTCATTTAGAGTTTGGCTCAAAACTTCAAATGCCAGTGCTATATGCACTTGCATAAAGTTCTTTAGGAGATCCTGCCGAGCTTAGTATTTTGTCATGAGTCAGTAGAAGGTTTTATCACTAAAACTGAATATTTATAAAGATGTCACATAATTTGTACTAATTTGGAAGCCGTTCAGTGCAATAGTAATTTGGAGCTATCCAGTGCTATTCTTGGGTACAAAACTGTAAACACTCAGCCGATTGCTCATCACTTTCCCATTCTAGTATATAACCGGACCTAGGGACGTACGTGCAGGAAAATTGATCTGAGCATTTCAAGTATCATGTTGAACGTTTTCGATATTATTTTGCATATTAGGTTTCTAGAGATTGAATGACCATTAATGGAAACTAGTAAGTCTGGTAAATGGACTCTTGAACTTTGGAGTTTTGATTGAGTGGAAATTTCACATGCAGCTCGGTTGCTGTGCAACTCATGAAGCTGAATTTCATGATAATGCAGCCTGGAGTACGGAATAGTCCGTTACAGGAATCAAACATCCTCTAGTATACATTGTATATTATATAATCTATATTGAAATTATATATTAGTTATATGTTATAAACTATGAAGTGTAAATTGATATAGAAATCTTATGTTTAATCAACGAGATCCCCCTACGAGCTGAAAAAAGAAGTAGCATTATGTGTGGAGGATATAGTCATACTCCATAGTCGTGGTGCGAACATAAATTCTTACAGAGTACATACTACATATTTTTCGCTATGAAGATCTTCAGATGTCTTCTTCCAATCTTCGAGCCAAGTGAGTATCTAGATCCGAAGGGCCCATCCATGGGCTTGAGATCAATTCCAGATTTGTTGAAGATTATCTATATGGACTATATAAAGATTTCATTAACTCGGATATTTTGAAGAGGGGGTGTTCAGATTGTAATTGTGAAATTGCAGCCACCAGAAGATTTGGCCGCAACTCACCCACAATAACATCCGAAGATTTTGTCTAACAGGTGCAATTTCACTTTCTCAACTAAGGTTTGGAACTAATGCTAGTGCTTGCATCCAAATAATTTTTTGCATTGTCGTTGTAATTGGTATTTATTATTTTGTAGAATTTACAGTTCACTTTAAACTTTTGAATTTAACTTCTAATTTTGTTAAATAATCTTATTTCTTTCCCCAATTGGAAATGCCTGGCTGCATATTGAAGCCGCAGCACTTTAAAAACTTTGTTTTACACAAGGCAAAAGCTTAAGCCCGCTAAGCAGTGAGCAGTGAGCAGTGAGCACTCCACTCAAATGAAATTCACCGGGGGAGCCTCCGAGAAGTGGATTATGAAGGTGCCAGTGATTGATCACCACATGGAAGATCCACTCTGGACTTTGTAGTAACCGAAGGCACATATGTGGATGCAGATTCTTGGAGCCGCCCGGTGCTGAAAGAACAATTATAAAAAAATTGGAACCAAAAAATCCAGATATAATCAAGACCAGTCGTCGAATTGCGCAAGACAATATATATGTAAGTATTATATTTAGAGAAAGCTTATAACACGAGGAGGAAAAAGAAATGAGCAACTAGTGATTTGCTACTAGAAGAGAATAGCAGTTATAGAGAATACTTGCAAGGCTCAATCGCTTTTGGTAAGCGACTGTTCAAAGCCTAAAGAGTTTTGGAGCCTGTGATGGATCCTATTGTCAACCTTCAAGTTTCAAGTATGAACCTACATCTTGACTGTTTCGTACGAGCTTCAACTCACAATTATCTCATATCATTCTCAACTAATTTCTTAATGCAGCAGCCCACAATAACATGTGTCACTAAATTCTCCTCCAAAACTCAATTACTCACAACTTGACCCCTTTCGATGGCCTTCCTTTCAAAATGGTAGTTTCCGTATGGCTATTTTATACTTACCAGGCATTGAATAAGTTGTGGTAAAACATCTTGACTATCTTGTCGTTTATATATATTATTGGTGGAACTTCTTGAAGGAAGCTTGACCCGAGTAGAGACAGCCAAGCAAAATGCTAGTAAAAAAATTATGCTAAACCGTGGTCGCAAGAGGAAACATGCAGCCACTGGAATTTCATCTTGTTAATTAAGGTTTGACTCCGAGGCCAGTACTTGCACCACGATTTGTACCACCTTTTACTGACTTAATATGCATCTCAGCATTTAGAATTAGATGTGATTTAACACCCCTATAAATAGCTTGAACACAATAAGCCGTAAGTAGAGAATCTTTAATACTAAGCGTGATTTTTTCTTAGTGTTTGATAAGAATGACATGTAAGGAAACCCTGGTGGAATCTGGAAAATATCGACATAATTCATAGTTCAGGTGTCACAATGCATCACACTAATTGGTTAACATAAGATTAAATATAGCTCTATCAAGTACAACAGCAGGACCATTCAGCATCCCCAATAGAATTCGCTCTCTGCACTTTTAGCATTCAACTTCATGAGTACAAGCTGCATATATTTTACGTAACAGTTGATGTTAGGTAGTAATCAGAAAAACAATAAACAATGATTACCAAACAATAATTAAGCATCATCTTAAAATATCAACCCACGGGAATGATTATAGAGTGCTTCTTGAAAAATAATTGTGGTTACCTCAATGAAAACGTTCTTGGCCCTACCAAACGGGAATATATATTATATATGATGTAAACTAGACCCGAAGGAAACAGCTTTTTATGAATCACTACTACTGACAATAGTGTTATTGTAATATATAATATATATAAAATAATACAGAAGCTCGTTGGAACTTCTCACTGTCTACGATTTTTCTGTTCTGGAACGGACAGTTATAAGAAAGAAATACGAGCTTTGGTGCATCATGTATGTTTTCAAACTTGCATGCAGCAAAGTTGATTCTTTTGTCTCTCTATTTGAGGAGAAGAATAAGCCATTTCGCATTTAGGCAGCGAGTGGCTAATGTAATGCTCAATGCTCCTTCCCTAATTTTGCGGCTCATTCAATAGCTATCAAATCGAGAGTTATCTGAAAACGAAATCCATCCTAGTGTCAATGTAAAAAATCGCAGAAAAGATACTCTTTGGGTTTCCAGTTCGGGTGATACAACTCAGCTGGTAGGCAAAAAAGGTAATTGGAACTTGACTCTACCAATAATCCTGGACAATGCAAGTATCAAAATATATTACAGCTTATTGCTTCAAAGTGCTTAATATGCACGAACCCGTGACAGAAGAGTTTCATTTGTGAGTTTCATTTGTGAGTTTCATTTGTGAGTTTCATTTGAAAGTATACCAATCTTCGTGGTTGAATTCAGTATCATCTCATACGGTACCCAAAACTATCAAGTTTGCTGACATTTCACAAAAAGAGGGATATATACTAATTCAATCCAATTATATAAAATGTCCCTCCTTTCCTCTTTTGAAGCTTTTCGCTGTTGATGTAAGTGTGTCATCTCTTCAATATTCGAATATTCTTAACTGGTTAACAGGCCTTTAAGAATTAGAAATTGGCATACATTGAAAGACATGAATATTGCTTACTTTCTTTCCCTATTAGCAGCAATATTGCTCAACTTTGTGCCAGCCAGGGCAATTATTATCTTTGGTGATGGTAAAAGTTATCAAAGTGTCCAAGGATGTACAGATTTCAATGCTCTTACTTCAGGTCTTAAAGTCAAAGCTTATCCTTATACTGCCGCCAATCAACTATTATATTTTTTCGAAGAAGTTTACTACACCAATTATGCAGTTGGAGTTGGTATTGTTCCAGGTTTACCTGGAATTGGAACCGCAACTCCCACTGCAACGGGTACAGCTACTTCTGTTGGTTACGAGATAAGATCATCGCTTTTAGGCGAGGACTCTACCAGCATGTTTGGTATGACTTACGACTATTCCGAAACCGTCTTAGAATTTACAGGTTATTTCAAAGCCGAAACATCTGGTTTATACCAATTCTCCTTACCAACCGTCAACCAAGGTGCAGTTGTTTATTTAGGTGAGGCATCGCTTATGGGATGCTGTGGTGAAGTTGATATCGACGACGCATCTTTACTGTTTGGTGCAAATGACTACCTACTTGCAGCAGTGACTACTGGTTTAGAATTAACTGTAAGTACAGTTTCATCAATTGAGTGTTCCTTTCATTTTTCTTTCATCATTATACTAACATAATTTTTCAAACTAATAATATAGTACGCCAACTCTCTCATCTGGTTAGATGCCGGTTATTATCCTTTGAGAGCTGTTACCACCAACAATTATGGTGATGCTGTTTTCAAACTTGATGTTGAAGCTCCTGGTGGGATTTCAGGCGACATTGGACAGTTTGTCTATTCGTTAGCAGATAATTCTGAATGTGGTTCAACAACTACGATGTCAAATGATGACAGTTATGCTTTAAGTACGTGGTCTTCAAGCACAGACGCGTTGAGTTGTGTTAGCTACTCATCTTCATCAGTGTTTACCAGCACGTTCACAACTGCCACTGTTATTTACACTACAACTTCCACGGGTTTCTTGGGACTCACGACTGTTACATCTACTGGTACTCGATATTCAACTACTATTTCTACAGGCACTTCAGTTTCTTATGATAGAAGAACATGTACCTCCTATATTGCTGCTCCTACCATTACATCAACCACAAGTTGGTCCGGCACTACAGATGTTACAGCCTCACCAACTTACACCGTCCGTAGAACAGTGGTCAGTGGTTCATCTTTCAGTCAATCATTCTGGTTTGAAGTTATTAGTACACCATGGCCTACAACCACCGAATCATTGTTCTCATGGACTGGTGCAGGCACGAGTACAGTTACACCGATTACATCTACCGTGACTTCAACACTTTCAACCACTGTTAATAGTAGTGGATCCACGGTTTCAAGTTACACCACTTTCACCGAATGGGTTGCTACAGTCTATTATGGAACACCTATTTCTAGCAGTAGGGTTGTCTCTTCTCCAGCGCAAGCATCCTCAACATTCTCATCCGTTAGACCATCATCTTCAGCAGCTTTGTCTTCTACTCACTCTTCAACTACCCCATCGTCCTCAGCGCGTTCATCAGTTATCTCATCATCTAGGGTTATCTCATCATCTGGTGGTGCTTCATCAGTTCTCTCATCATCTAGTGCCTTATCTATTGCCTCATCTAGTGTCTCATCTAGTGTTTTATCTAGTGCATCATCTAGTGGTTCATCTAGCGCTTCATCAGTTGTCTCATCAGTTGTCTCATCAGTTGTCTCATCATCTAGTGCCTCATCAGTTGTCTCCTCATCTAGTGGTTCATCTAGTGGTTCATCTAGCGCTTCATCAGTTGTCTCATCATCTAGTGCCTCATCAGTTGTCTCCTCATCTAGTGGTTCATCTAGCGCTTCATCAGTTGTCTCATCATCTAGTACCTTATCTATTGCCTCATCTAGTGTTTTATCTAGTGTTTTATCTAGTGCATCATCTAGTGGTTCATCTAGCGCTTCATCAGTTGTCTCATCATCTAGTGTCTCATCAGTTGTCTCATCATCTAGTGCCTCATCAGTTGTCTCCTCATCTAGTGGTTCATCTAGCGCTTCATCAGTTGTCTCATCATCTAGTGTCTCATCAGTTCTCTCCTCATCTAGTGCATCATCCGGTGCATCATCTAGTGGTTCATCTAGTACATCATCCAGTGCATCATCTAGTGATTCATCTAGTGGTTCATCCAGTGGTTCATCTAGTGGTTCATCCAGTGCATCATCTATCGCCGAATCAATCGCCACTACCTTGTCTCTACCATGGTCCAACTCATATGGTACTACATACACTAGTGACATTGTTATCACATCTGGTTCCAGCGTTTACACTGTTCCTGGTCTAGTTATCCAGACTCCATATGGTACCTCATCTAGTGTTTTATCTAGTGCATCATCTAGTGGTTCATCTAGTGGTTCATCTAGTGGTTCATCTAGTACATCATCTAGTGCATCATCTAGTGTTTTATCTAGTGGTTCATCTAGTGATTCATCTAGTGGTTCATCCAGTGGTTCATCTAGTGGTTCATCTATCGCCGAATCAATCGCCACTACCTTGTCTCTACCATGGTCCAACTCATATGGTACTACATACACTAGTGACATTGTTATCACATCTGGTTCCAGCGTTTACACT